>SNQN01003731.1:44587-54598 GCA_008642245.1 Bassia scoparia | reverse complement strand
CCTAAGATTAGACAATTAAGTAGATTCCACAGAGGGATGAAGCTATAGCTTCGTTGATGCTTACTCAGGATTCCATCAATCCTCTAAGGAGAAGACAGATAAAACAGCCTTTTCACTGACAATGGGTTGTATTGTTACAAAGTATGCCATTCGGCTTAAGGATGCCCCTCAACTTCCAAAGATGTGTAAACACCATCTTTGTAAACAGGCTTGGAAGGAACGTGGAAGCTACATGACGCACAATGATCATCAAAAGCAAAAAAAGGAAGATCATGTCAGAGACTTAAGATACCTTGTACCCTCCGACACTTGGTATGAAGCTAAATCCGAAAAATGTTGTTTGGAGTGACTTCATATTTTGGTTTCTGGTTGAATGAACGGGGCAACGAGGCGAACCCCATAAGTCAGGCGTCTTGATATGGCAACCCAAGAAGTGTCAAGGGAAGTGCAGAAGAAGAAACTAAGTTTGCAGCGTTGGGAAGGTTTCTGTCTAATACAGGGACAAGTGCTATTTTCTTCTGAGCTATCAAAAAAGGTCAAATTTGAATGGAGATGGGAAGCCGAGCGCCCATTCCAGAACTCAAGACCATTTCACTCCCTTCCACATTGTAACCCCCAGGAAGGTTGAGACATTTATACATGTACTTGTCGGTATCTGAGCATGCGTTTCAGCATGTGTGTGCTGAAAGAGAGGGTACCTAAGTTGCCGTTCTACTTTGTAAGCCATTTTTGCAAGACGGAAATTGCGCATGCCACGCTAGAAGTTTGGGTTGGCTCTCATGATGCAAGTAGAAGCTTGCCCCTATTTTGCAACCATAAATCGGTATTACACCGACCACCCATCAAACAACCATGGACAAGCTAGATCATCAGGAGAATCTGAGTGGGGGCCATTGCATTGAATGGTTTCAATCACGAGTTTGAACCAGAGAAAAGCCATCAAGGTCAGGCCTTAGCAGTTCATCGTGAGATTACGGACCTCCTAGTCGAAACATCACAGCGATGTTTGGACGCTATTTGTGGTGTCCTCCACTCAAACGGGGGGCAGGGATCTTAGTTTAAATCTCATGAAGGAGATACGTTGATATGCCATGAGGTTTAGTTCCAACATCGAAAACGAGAGAATATGAGGCCTTGTGGCTGGAATCGAATGTGCCAAAAGCGCTGGGCACGCAAAATTTGACGCCAGTCTGACCCCAATTGGTTGTTAGTCAAGTAAATGGAGAATATGAAGCCAGGGATGAGAGTATGATTCGGAACTTGGGAATGGTGAAGAGGGAACGAAGGTTTATATCAGTCTCCATTTGTGTCCAAGCTCCCCTCGTCGGAATAGAACAACCAAGCTGATGCTGTATTAAGTTGGCCTAGCTCTGCAAACCGGAGACTCTCCAAGATCTTGTTTTCTGGGAGGTGAAGAGACCGCAAGAAGTATAGACGAATCGAAGGAGTTCATTTCATTGCCGAGGAAAGTACTTGGATGGGATGAAATCTCGAGTATAGCTGCAGGTACACTCCCTCAAATCTGCCACGGCAATAGTATGTGAAGCCCCAGAACTCTTGTTGTTATATTTAAAGACAGCTACAAAGAAGTCTTTCTCCCATCCTCTTCTCAATTGTGTATCCGCCTGAAAAGGCGGAGAGGTTTTGGATGATATTCATCATAGGCAATGTGGTTCTCATATTGGGGCAGGCTTACAGAGGAAAACCCTCGTACTGGATATTATGCGGGTCATAAGGGGAGCATGCCATGGAATCGTCAAGAAATTCCAAATGCCAAATCATGGAAACCTCCATCACAGACCGCAACAAACTTCTATCTCCGTCTTATCGCCTTAACTTCGCGAATGGGAGAGACGATATTGGGGTCCTTTCCCTCAAAGCCCCTGGACAAAGAATTTTGATTGTTGGCAGTGGATTTATTCCACCAAATGGGTGGAGCTGAGCCAATGAGGAAATAAAGTTCAGACGTGAAGAATTCTCTGAGAAGATATCATCCAAGATTTGGTTGCCGCAGATCCATTAGTGTGAAACGGCCGCCAATTTGATTCTAATACTCTCACCAATTGGGCTGTCAGACCGCAGGCATAAGCGCACATTCGCGTCTGTAGCTCATCCGCCAAAGCCAAATGGGCAGTCGAGTCAGTTCAACAAATCGATTGTTAATGAATCAAGAAGAAGTTGACAGTGCCAAGGCCTAGGGTTGAAGAACTGTAAATGTCTATGTCAATCAGGACTACCGACGAAAACTCGACGGAGACTACCCTTCACTCTGGTGTATGGGTCGAGACGCTGTGCTCCCAATAGTAATTGACCCTACATTGCGATTATCTTTATCCGAAGAAGCAATTGGGAAGCCGTGCGCACAATCTTGATTTGATATTCTTTTTTTTGTTTTTTTTCTTTGTGAGGTCCGGGCAACATGCCCTACTGGTCAGCAAATTTACAAGTCAGGATGTCCAGGGATACACAAAAGCAGTTAAATCACACCTCTTTAGTGGGAGATTTGGTTTTGCGGAAGATGGAATCCACAGTCGGCAAAAAGAGGGCAGCACCCAAATTGGAGGCCGTATAGGATTTGCAGATGCTACGAGTGGACTTACAAGTGAAGACGCAAATCAACAACGTTTTGTCTCACCCTTGATACCGATATCTGAAAAAGTACTATGTTAACTGCAAGTGTTAAGCACACTAGCGGAAATTGGCCAAGCGGCTGTAATTTTTTGAAGTAAGATTGAATGAAGACCTTCAATACTTTGAACTTCAAGATGTGTGTTGTATTTTATCAGGGGCAAATTCCCCTCCCTTTACATTTCACAAAGCCCTCAAAACTGAGGGCACAAGACCTTCAAAACAAGGCACAAGACCTTTCAAACGAGGCACAAGACCCTCAAACGGGGGCACAAAGGACCTCAAAACGCGGGCACGAGCCTCAAAATAAGGGCACAGATAATTATTCACCGAAGGTATGAATTACTTAGAAAATTTCAGCACAAGGAAATAATATACTAATATCTCACCAGTTTTAAATGAGGTCAACTGTACTTAAGTTAAAATTACAGTTGTAAGACCAAACGTTTCCTAGAATCGCGTTAATTTCTATACTTTAGGTGTTTTCAAGAAAAATTTGATTTTACAAAAGGGCAAGTAGACCCACAAATTGTTTAAGGCAAACACCTATTTATTTAAGGCATAATCTATAACCTGCAGAGTGCAAGTTCTTAACTGCGAAGGGCAGATCTCCAACTCCTGCGAAAGTGCAAGATTCTTAAACGTTCGAAGGGCAAGATGTTTTCCTGCGAAAGAGCAGGGTCCCTAACTTGCGAAGGCAATCCTTACCCACGAGAGGCAGGTAAAAATTTTGAAGAACAAGTCACTCAATCTCAGTTTAAGGCAATCAGATGATTTATTGACTTGACACCCCTACTAGTCTCAAGTCAATCAATTCTTTGTCATTTATAAACTAGAATTTGTGGTTAAAACACAACAACGTGATTAGGGGAAGGTGCGAACTACACTTCAGTGTATCCACTATTCTATTCGCATGGAAAGTTGCTAACAAACTGCGAAGGCATGCTCTGTCTACCTGTGATTATCGCGAAGGGCACCTAGTTGTAACTCTTTCAAAACAACTTAGAGTCTGCAAAGACTTACAGGGCAAGGAGATTATGCGAAGAAGTTTAAAGGAAAAAAGCAGATATCAAACATCGAAGGAACAGTAATAGCAAAAGGGCGAAGTGCCTAACTTGAATTAGATGCGTCGCTCTTGTTGGTCGAGAAAATCAACTTTGCGTGTAGAACTTCGTGACACGTGTCAGAAGCCAGAGGTAATATATCTGTAAACATTCAACCGAAACCGGTCAATACCGTAAAGAACAGCTTAGCAAGCAAATAGGTAAACGTGCATAGGATGGTGACAAGTGTCACACATCCGAGCCAAAGTAAGGCAAAAGCTATAAATACCCTTAGAGCACCATTTTTCACACACTTTTTATACAATTGAGAGCATTTACTCATACTTAGCAAGTATAGACGTTTATCTCTCTACATTCTCTCTAAATAGCTTAGCATTACTTTTCCTCCTCCCGTTACTTACTTAGCTCGGAGGGGAGATAATCCGAAAAGGTTATTCCTCTTCTGCAGTGCTAAGGCGTTCCGAGGAACGTGAAGTGCCAACCATCTCTGGTCCTAAGACCAAGATCAGTCTCTCGAGTAGCATAGAAGGGAAGCTCCACCCCATTACTCACCCTGAAGCAGAGGAAATTTGTAGCGTGCCAAGCGGAACTTGCTACAACAAGTGTCGCAGCAAAGCGTCGCTATAACGCTATACACTTGGCATTTTCACGAGTACACATCAAGTCCCTTAGTTGGAACTTAAGAATTTTAGCTAATTTTTTCATTAGATTAATATATAGGAGTTTTCAACTAATTTACTCAATTTTGATACACAATCATTTCTAACCGTCTAGTATAAAACAATAATTCATGTTCATTAAATATTAAATTTCAATTTTATTCTACTTTATATATATGGTAAAAATTAGGAAATACGATGAATGATATAATTATATTTTGAAGGGGTGTCGCATTCTTCCTTCACTTATATGCTTAGAAATTATTCAATCTCGATATTGTGAAAATATATTTCGTAATAAAAGCAATTCATCTGAAAAAACTTTTTAAAATTGCTAGGCACCTTCATATCATTGACTGTTTGAAATCAGAAAATCCAAATGTCTGCAGTTATACTAGAGAACTCTTCCAATCTCTCTCTCAAAAAAGTTAACCGTTTCTTCTCCCATGCCCTCTTTCCGATTTCCCCCAATTTGATGATATTTGTAATTTCATGAAGTTTTAGCAATACCCAGTGTCAAATTCAGTGGAATTTGGCATTAATTGAGCTCATAATTCTCGAATTAACATGTTTAGTGATATAATAGGGAGAATGAAAAATGACCAGCAAGAATCGAAGATCGTGTTGGTGAATCTGAGGCTTCAGATTTTGTTCTCGGAATTCAGTTGCCACTGCCCTTACTTGTGGTAACTTTAACATTCTCATTTCTACTTTTTTTTAAAAAAAAAACAAATTCTATTTTCTAGTTTTTAATTTTTGCCTTTTAATCTTTTGGGGTTTAATCATGATCATATTTAATAAAATTGATTGAAAACCTTGTTGTATTATGGTTGGAAAAGATAAGCCTTCCTTTCCTCTTTTGAAAATGGAATGAGGACAACGTAACGTTGTTAGTCTGTTTTTGATGATATTCAGATTTTTTGTGCAAGGAAACAAAGTATGGATTGGAAAGTAAATAATTATTTTTGAATTTCTCATTTGGCATACCCATTATACGGAGTATAATTTATTTTGCGAATTTTCATTGGTAACCATTGGATAATAATCATAATATTTTGTGAAATTCTCATTGTACCCATCTTATAATGTATGGTTCAAAACATTGTTGGAAAGAGGTAACCCTCTTTTGCTGCTTACTGTGGCAATCAAACACTACATTACTATTTCAAATGACTACCTTTATTTTATTCTTCTAAGTTACCCAGACATGTCTATCGGATACGGGTGTCCAAGTATCCGACTCGATTTTTGTATTAAAAAGTGAAGTTTTAAGTTAAAAAATACGTATCCAAGTGTCATGTCGGTCCGGACATGACCGATACGAATGTGTTTTTGAGGAGAATGTGGGTGTCAAAGTAACATAGCTATTCTTACAAGGTTACGTTCATATGGGTTTTGGTTGGTTACCCATTACGTAACTCTATTTAAGGTTTATGAGGTAGTGTATTTATTACATGCCAATGGCAACAAACAATATGGAAACTTACAACAATAAGATATGTTTATTTTGGGGATTCTACAGTTTGTGACTAATGCTGGGAAAGTCATTGGTTAGGCTGTGTGGCAGCAGACAAATACAATTAATTATGGTTATTGGGGGAGAACTGAGAGACAATAATGCAAGATGTCCCTGACTCATCTTTTCTTTATATTTACTTCCTGTTAGTTGCTATCTTTTTTTTTTCGGTTTCATAGCTTCTTTTTATTAGTGTCTCAGATTACACAAAGCCTTCTGTTTGATACTCATCTTTTCAAATTCAAGGTATAATGCCAAATTGTGCCACCATATATTTCCTTTTTAAAATATTTTTTTTTTTTTTATTTCACTGGCATTTGAAATCTGGGATGCATTAGTTTTCACTGTCTAATTTCTGTGGAAAAGATATGCTAGCTGCACAAAGAAAATCCTTTCACGTTGACATTAACCCTTTGTCAGCCTCTTTTAGGAGACAAAGCAATTGAACCTCATGTGACCAATAAGCCCTTAAGGTGGAAAGCATAAAGCTCCAGTCCGTAAAACCTAGAGCAGGTAACTTATTACTTTTGTTTAAATTACGGAGTACATCTTTCTCGAACGCTGTGTAAGTGCTTTGGATGCATGCCACCTTGATCCTTCAATTATAAAGAAATTGCTTTTAGGTTTGTGATGCAAAAGGTATCAACCATTTGCTTATTATAGAGACATAGGATAACTTGATAGCTCATTATATTCTTCTAAAGCCAAAGAATGTCAATATTTTTCTTGGTTCCTTTGATTATTTCTTTAACAGAATTCTTTTTCCTCGTGCAGTAACAGGTAGGTTGAACAATTTCAATCGTGTGACCGTTGCTGGAGGTAGATCAATCTCTGGCTGTTATGTTATAGCAATTAAATATTTGTCTTCACCAAATTATATGCTTTGTTTATTTTATTGTTGTTTTTTGTCATTCATTTCCTGATTTTATGTTTTTGGTTGTTGTTCGGTCAATAACTCATTATCCTTGCACTTTATTTAACAGGAAACCTTAGGACAAATAGAGTTAAATACACGTATCATTTTAAGCTCTTCTTACTAAACTATTGTACCTGAAAACTGTAAAACTGAGATGTTTTTAAAAAAGCAACAGACAGGCTTGTTCTTTTTGAAGCCAAAATTGATTTGGTTGCATTGATAAATATTAAGAATTCTAAAGTTGTTTTATAGCTAATAGTTCAATCAAATGGTCATTTAGCTATTATGACAATAGTGAAACAAATGTAGTGTCATTCAGTGTAGGTTGTTATTCAGAATTCAGTTTCTTCTGTGATTTTCTGTGATTATTTTGTAATTGACTTGCATCACCTCAAGAAGCAGTTTCTTTGACAAAATTCTACAAGTTTATTTTTAAGATGCAAACTCCAAAGCAATGCACTCTGTTGTGAATAGTTGAAAAAGTTGTTGGACCAAATTTCACTTGGAATGATCTTTTTATTATTGTTATTTTCTTATTTTACTATTATCTGTCCTTGATCAAATTTCGGAGATTTGTAGTAAGGCAATTTTATTTTATTTTTGCTTCATTTAWTCTAAAATTGTCGTTATTGTATTACATAATTTACTTGATCAAATTTCGGAGATTTGTATTAAGGCAAATTGATGCAATCTCCATCAAAGGCTTGAAAATGTTAATGATGTCCTCATTAATGCCATCTGAAATGAGAAATCATCATCTTTTATTGCAGGACTTGGTTTTTTTACTGGAATAGTGAGATTAAATCAATCAATAGACTCATGYGTTGAACGTATACTTGGCATGGATGGGAGTCGGATGCAGAATGAGCTGAAAAAAATGTAGGTATTATGTCTCGACACTACTTGATATGCATTCTAACATTCAATGTTTGTCTTGAAATGGGAGGTCATGATGTAAAATTGGAACTTAGAAGAATGTGGTATTCCAAGTTGGGTAATTGGATATGCCGTAACAGTGCATAAATGTAGTTCAAAAGATGATGTCGCCTGTAAACTTGTTTTCTGTGTGTTTTTATTTTTTTATTTGGTTATTTTATTGTATTTAATTTTTTGACCTTGTTTTCATGACTTCCCTTGCTTATGCTTCCATTGTAGGTGGTCACTTTCTTCCCTCATTGAGCAAGAATACTTTAGACTACTTACATGGAACGCATTTTTTTTTTACTATATTGGGGTTGAACATCTTGATTTATTCAAATGACCTTTGCTTCGTCACTGCTCTATGTTATTTTGATAAGTTTACAAATGAGATAAAAAAGGCCACCTAACTTTTTCTGTTATTGTTAATCATTGCAATTCACATATGAAGCAAGGTTTCTAATTTCAGGCTTGCCAATGCACAATTTATACTTCCTTCGTAACGTGACTCCCAGTCCATTTATGAATAGTAGTGTTTTGGGTGTTCACACGCATGTTATTATGTTGAGGAGKWGAGAGAAAATATGTTTTATTATTGATCGAGTGTGTGCACATGGGTTCTCAAATAGAAATAAAGAGAATGTTGTTATTAAAGTGTTATTGCTATTTTTAGTAAATGTTGCTATTAAAACGTTACAGAGGAAGTATATCTTATTTCTTTGATTATGTTTTGCCAGAAATTATTAAAATCAAACTATTAATAAAGTACCCATGGAGATGAATCCAAAGAAATCCCACATGACGATAAATTTTACATGTATAAAACACAAAAGTTAATTTTATGAGTGAATGTTCCAAATTGCAAATGTTGCAATTATTGTGGAGTGGAGGAAGACATTCTGTAATCATATTCCTAATTTCTTAGGTTTACTATGTTAATTGACATTTTTCATGAAAGTTTAGTAGTGGTAGAATCACATTATAACCAAGAGGTTAGAGTATCAATGTTTGCTCCGAAATTCGTTTTATATATGGCCTACACCCTTTAGGTCTCATGCAACTTTTGGGAAGAGATATGGCACATCACTTAGAATGAATTTTGAACTCCACATAAGCATAGCTTTAAGCTCTATTTGGTTGGGCGTAAACATTTTCAATGTAAAATGATTTTCATGGAAAACAATTTNGATATTCAGATTTTTTGTGCAAGGAAACAAAGTAATGGATTGGAAAGTAAATAATGTATTTTGTGAATTTCTCATTTGGCAACCCATTATACGGAGTATAATTTATTTTGCGAAATTGTCATTGGTAACCCATTGGATAATAATCATRATATATTTTGTGAAATTCTCATTGGTAACCCATCTTATAATGTAYGGTTCAAAACATTGGTTGGAAAGAGGTAACCCTCTTTTGGCTGCTTAGCTGTGGCAATCAAACACTACAATTACTATTTCAAATGACTACATTATTGTTATTCTTCTAAGTTACCCAGACATGTCTACTCGGATACGGGTGTCCAAGTATCCGACTCGATCATTTTGTATAAAAAGTGAAGTTTTAAGTTAAAAAATACGTATCCAAGTGTCATGTCGTGTCCGACATGACACGATACGACATGTGTTTTTTGAGGGAGATGTGGGTGTCAAAGTAACATAGCTATTCTTACAAGGTTACGTTCATGATGGGTTTTGGTTGGTTACCCATTACGTACACTCTATTTAAGGTTAAATGAGGGTAGTGTGATTTATTACATGCTCAATGGCAACAAAACGAATATGAAACTTACAAACAATAAGATATGTTTATTTTGGGTATTCTACAAGTTTGTGACTAATGCTAGTGGGAAAGTCATTGGTAGGCTGTGTGGCAAGCAGACACGAATACAATTGAATTATGGTTATTGGGGGAGAACTGAGAAGACATAGTAAATGCAAGATGTACCTGACTCATCTTTTCTTATATTTACTTCCTGTTTAGTTGCTATCTTTTTTTTTTCGGTTTCATAGCTTCTTTTTAGTTAGTGTCTACGATTACACAAAGGCCTTCTGTTTGAGTACTCATCTTTCAAATTCAAGGTATAATGCAAATTGTGCCACCTAATATTTCCTTTTTTTAAAATATTTTTTTTTTATTTCACTGGCATTTGGAAAATCTGGGATGCATTATTGTTTCACTGTCTAATTTCTGTGGGAAAAAGGATATGCTAGCTGCCACAAAGAAAAATCCTTTCACGTTGACATTAACCCTTTGTCAGCCTCTTTTAGGAGACAAAGCAATTGAACCTCAGATGACCAATAAGCCCTT
>SNQN01003731.1:32823-44562 GCA_008642245.1 Bassia scoparia | reverse complement strand
AAGAGGAGAGAGTATGTAATTGGAACTTAGAAGAAATGGGTGGTAATTCAAGTTGGGTAATTGTGTATATCGTAAACGTGCATAAAGTGATGTTCGAAGAGATGATGTTGCCTGTAAAACTTGTTTTGTGTTTTGTTAAAATTTTTTATTTGGTTTTCTCTATTGTATTCTTATTGTTTTGACCTTTGTTTCACACATGTTCCTTGTTATGCTTCCATTGTAGGTGGTAATTTTTGTCTTTTCCCTCATGGTTGTTCAAGAATAGAGAAATTAGAAAATTGGCACGTTTAGACTATTAATTGGAAGCATTTTTTTTCTATATTGGGGTTGACATTCTTGATTTTTCAATGATCTGCTTCGTCACTGCCATCAAATAAAAGGGAATAATTAAAAGCTCTATGCCAAATGTTATTTGATTGATAGTTTACAAATTCGAGAATAGAAAAAAGCTGCAGACACTTATTTTTTCTTTATTGTTAAATAAAGCTATTGATGTGACTATTCACATATTGAAGCCCGATAGGTTTCTAATTCAGGCTTGCATGGACAATACAATTTTATACTCTTTCTTGTAGGACTCCAGTCATTATGAAATGACTAGTGTTTTGGGTGTCTACACGCATGTTATATCATGTTGAGAGGTTGAGAGAAAATATGTTTTAATTATTGATGGCAGTTGTGAATGGGTTTAAAAATTAGGACAATAAAGAGGTTGTTTTTAAGTGTTATTGCTATTTTTAGTAATTTTCTATTAAAAGTTACAAGAGGAAGTCATATCTTTATTTCTTTATTATTATGTTTGCAGAAATTTTAATAATGCAAACTAAATAAGTGCCATGGAGATGAATCCAAAGATACCACTACTGATATTAAATTTTACATGTTATAAACACAAGTTAGATTTTATGAGTGAATGTTCCAATTGCAATCTTTGCAATTATTGTGAGTGGAGGGAAGACTTCTTGAATCATAATTCCATGTTCTTAGTTTACTTTTATGTTTAATTGACATTTCATGAATTGAGTAGTGTAGAATCAATTATATAACAGAGAGTTAGAGGCTATCAATGTTTGCTCCGAAATTCGTTTGTATATAGGCCACACCCTTAGGTCTCAAGCAACTTTGGACCAAGAGATATCTGCGCACTATCACTGAGAATGAATTTGACACTCCACATAAGCTAGCTTTTAAGCTCTATTTGTTGGGCGTAAACAATTTTCATGTAAAAATGAATTTCATGGAAAACAAATTTCATGAAATTTTTTTTTTTTGTGATTGATATAACAAAGCGAGATACAAAGTAGTAGAAAGATACGGGATGCAAGGAGTAGGGGAGAGAGTGTAAGAAGAGATTGAAGGAAAAAGTTTTCTTACTCATTTAGAAAGGAAATGTTTTTCGAAATTGTAATGGAATTTTTAATACGTCGTAGGGAAAATGGTTTACCCGACTCTGTTCCTACAAATATTCAATATTAATTTACTTAAATCATAAGGCCTTACACCCTTCGTTCTCAAGCATAGTACTTTGAAATCACAGCCTTACTACCCTTTAGTTTCTCATGTCCAATTATACCTTTTATTTGCTTGCACTTTGGGAAAGACGATAATACAGAATGGCTTCTATATTCCTCGAATTTGAGTATTAATTATGATCGATACTATGATCATTCTCTAGGTTGTTCGCGTTTCTCCCCCCTTTCTTTAGGTTGTCTTTCAGCCATTTGTCCTCTCACAATACTAGGTGACGAGGCCTAGAAGGGTTCTATAAGATCGAATAGCCGCTTCTCTCATATGCATGATTGTTTAGTATACATTTTTGTCACACTCAAATAATTCTACGTAGGCTGCACATAGATAGTTAACATGCCTTTTCAACAATATCATGTGCGGCTCAAAATAGCCATAAGCATTTGTGGTGATCGAATTTTGATTGCCATAAACAATTATGAAATAATAATTGTGTCACTGGATCAGGTTCTAAAACGCATCCCAAGTTATTTTACTAAAACGCGTGAGAAGACCTCGAGCGCTAAAGGGTCCTAGAGCTCGAGGCGCTAGGCGCGAGGCGAAGAGCCTAGCTTTTTAGAATATGAGGCGCATAATTTTGCTAAATTTCTTTATAAAGAGTAGCATAAACAATATATAGTGCGATCCAGCTAATAAAAATGTAATGCAATATATTATGACATTCAAATATGAATATAAGTCGACATTGAGTTTAAGCTACGCTACCGTCTGACCGCAAAATACAAAACATATAAATAAAAGAGAGAAAGAAGAAAGATCCAAACTAAGAACTGTTATGACTTTGTAAGGAGTGAGACATAAACTATCATCATCACACATCACACACTACGATACTCTCGAGACATATATCCTCCAATCGTTGTCATTGGTCTTTCACTCCATATTATATCATCAAGTTGAACGTCAGAAGTAACATAGTAGGATAGAACTAAGTCATAGGGGGAAAGCTTTTCTTTGTTAGCTTCTGTGAAGAAGATCCCCACATCCTTTTTTGGCTATAGGTGGCATAACATAGCTCAATCGAATTGCCGTCCGGAAGTCTACCATATTAATCCAGTCCAAATCATCATCCCAAAGATTAATCCTCTCCATCTACCGAATTCTTCATCCATTTTAAACCAATATAACCACATGATTATGCTAACCCCCCCCCCCCCCCACCCCCCCCCCCCCCCCCCCCCCCCCCCCCCCCCCCCCCCCCCCCCCCCCCCCCCCCCCCCCCCCCCCACCCCCCCCCCCCCCCCCCCTCATTGCTCATCCAAAAAATAATAGGACTAAAGTGTCTTTGTTTATTGTATCGCGTTTCAAAGACACGATGTACTTTACAAAAACCATGCTCATTCAATCGACTTTGTGCAACGGTTCCTTTTTGATGAAGCTATCAATATAAAAAATAACATTTCATTAATAACTGTATAAATTTTAGAAATGAACCAATTTTTTTTAGTAAAGTTACTTATTTGAAATCTGGTGAACATTTCTTTCACAACCAACTTGCACTGACAAGTGAAAGGCTTAGAACCCTTACAGCAAACGCTTGGAGGTGTTCAGGGGTTGAGATACGCATAGAGAACTGCCACCATTCGCTAATAAAAGACAACTTGGCATACTTCTCCGATCAAGGTGCATTCTGAACCCGTAGACAATTCTATCATTCACGGTGAACTGTCTGAATTGCAAATAAAAATAATTAATGACAATGTTAAACTAAAATTAATTATGAGTTTATGATCGAAGTGCAAACATGAAAAAGCAAAGCAAATATGACAGTAGCAAGTCAGTTGACAGTACTACTGGAACGGCAAGACGACTAACGAGCAAAATCACCGAGCAAGTATGAGCATAATCACAGTTTAGCAATATATCAATCATGACAATAGGAAGTTTCAATTTATTGACATACAAGTTAGTAATATCAAACTAGGGATCATGGCTATTCTGGAAAAACATGGACTGTTAATATAATATGCTGAAATGCTTATGTCATTTGAAATGATCTTGGTTGGAGATAATATAAATCTATTGCATTATAAGGTCAAACATCCGGTATTCCGCTGAGATAATGTGAAATATGTAAGTTGGCCGATTATGAATAGATAGATTAGTTGTTAGAATATTTGTATTTTAGGATTTAATATTAGTTTAGGATTATCTAGGATAATATCTTAGGATAAATTATTTCCGTTGTTTTAGATATTTCCGTGTTTTTTGTTATTCTCCGTTGTTAGATTAGATTAAGCGGTTAGGGTTTCGTGTTAGTTAGTGGATTTTCCCCAGTCTTTTGTTAGATATTTTGAATGTAATTAGATTTAGAATATTTAGGATATTAGTATAGGAATTTTTTGGAAGAGTTCCTATCTTTTCAAATAATACTTAATTGTTTTAGATACTAATTGTATAAAATAGGTTCGAAACTCCTTCAATAAAACAATTATTTGTGTTAAAAATTTTTTTATGTTAGATTAGAGAAACCTCTTGCGAGTTGTGTGTTCTGGTTCCGGAAAGTTCATTGATTAGCTACTAGTGCGAGGTGTTTTTTAGGGGCTGGTCCATTCGGTGGAGTTGAGAAGAGCTCGAGTCTTTTACCCAAGATTGAGTCTATATTTATTGTTTAAACATATCATGACAGTTTTGCTCGTTCTTGATTTTCTGGAATTCTTCTATTTTAAAATCCACTCAATAGCGATACACTAGAATTAGTAATATACAATTATACAAAAATTAACACTAAAAAACACATGAATATATACGTAATTACAGAAAAACATGAACAATAATAGTAAATCAGTAAGAAATATGTAACAAACATAAATAATAGACAAAAAAGAACCCAACTGTTAAAAAAAAGCATATTAAACAAAGAAAGAGTTAAAAAAACAGCAAATTTAAAAAGAAAAAAAACACAGGTGAAAATAAAAGGAGAAGAAATGTAAGAGTAAAAAGAAAGGATAAGAAGAAAAGAAGAAAAAAGTAGAAAAAAACGAAGGAGATTACAGAAATAAAAATTAAAAAAAGGAGAAAAGTACCTGATGCAAGCAGCACTGGAGTGAGGTGGGTGGAGGCCGGTGGTGGTGTGGTTGGTGTCTTCTGATGAGGGGAGTGAGGAGTGACCGAGTGATGAAGAAACTGATGGAAGAGCGCAGATGTCGAGCATCAAAGAGAGCAGACTAGGGCTAAGCAAAAAAAAAGACAAGTTACTGTTGTATTTTGAAAAATTGAAAACCCAGTCCCCGTTTGGAATAATACTAATTTTACAAGACTTAATTGTTTGCAAGTTGGAGCCACTGCAACTTAAAAGCCCATCAGTCGTATTTTTTTTTTCATTTAAAAAAGTGATAAAAGCAAAGCAAGTAAACAGAGTGTTCTAACCAATGAGGCGCGTTCACATAAAGCCTCATCCCTCAGGGCGCCCAGGATGGCGTTCTGTGGATTTGGCTAGGCTGGGATCGCAACGCTTTGGGTTAATGAGGCGTTTTTCCTATCGCCTCACTTCGCCTCACGCCTAGGCGCGCCTCAGGCGCGCTTTTTAAAACCAAGATCCAAGTTTATGCACGCAAGTCGAGGAAGGCTCATCAGGTCAACACAATCACATGTGAACCCATCACATGTGAAGTGAAGCAGAATTCACACACTGGCAACAACAAAGTTCAAGGAAGCTTGGAGAAGGGAAGTCATTGATCGAACTTTTGAAGCATGRGAATGCAAATTAGGCAATGCTTGTTAGCTTAAAATCAAAAAGAATGGGAATAGTAGGATCATCTAGAAATTAAGAGACAATTGTAAGGAGATTAGTAGCCTAAACTACCATTGAGAGTCATGGCCTAAAGCCATTGTATACCTGTAATCCAATATTAGAGTAATGAATTAAAAGCTTCTAATTTCCCCAAAATTATTATTGTCGAATTAGCATTAATTACAATTGATTTTTCGTCCAAAAATTCGATCCATAACTTCTGGTATTGGAGCACGTTCGATTCGAAATCATGGTTCAAACTTCATCGCAACGAGTGGAAAGGTGGAGGAAAGACTAACCGCGGTAGAAACTAAATTAGGTATCATCGAAGAGAAGTTCACCACCCATGAGGCTTCCATTAGCCGCTAAACTAAGGTTGCTAGATCTGGGTACTTTGGAACGGGCCATGGATTTGGTGGGTCAACTAGAAGAGAGGAACCGGGGGTCAGTAGTGGTGGAAAACGGGTTGCGGGCCCATGGAAGTTAGGGCAACCACATCCGAACCAGCTCGGGTGGGCTTGGAAGCAAGGCATGAGGTTTAATATCTACATATACTTAAGGTTCTGTCAACCTAAATACCAGGCCAAGCCAAGCCACGAATCCAACATATGAAACCAGGAAGCTCACAGAAGCAGAGTACCAAGAACGAAGAGCTAAGGGACTCTTTTTTGCTGCGACGAGCGATGGGGAGCCGGACATCGATGTAGAAGAAAGGAGCTGAGTGTGTTATTGGTGTCCGGGAAGAGTTGGATGATGGTGATGACGAGATTGGCGAGGAGGAGGATGACGGGCCCTTGGAAGTCTCATTGTGCTCGGTTGTTGGGTTAACTAACCCAAAAACCATGAAATTAAAAGGGGAAATTCAAGGGCGTAAGGTGGTGATAATGATCGACCCGGGGGCCACACACAACTTTATATCGTCTAAATTCATGGAKGAGGTCCGCATGGATTAGGAAAAAGGCGTAGAGTTCAAGGTATCCTTAGGAAATGGTGAGTCTATTAGAGGTTTTTGTRGAGGGGAGGAAGTTCGAATGGATGGCGGGGTGACGATAGTGGGGGATTTCCTACCTCTAGGTTTGGGTAACATGATGTCATTTTGGGCGTCCAATGGTTGGCAAAGCTAGGAGCGGTCATGACGAATTGGAAGACTCATGTGATGTGATTCTCGCTTAATGGGGAGCCAATCACTTTGGTGGGGGATCCTAGGTTGGAAAAAACACAAATATCTCTTGAAGGYCATGATTAGAAATCTTTGTAAGAATGGTGGGGGCATGCTAGTTGAAATCAACCAAGTAGAAGAAAGTGGTGGAAGGGAGGCCATACTCGTCGTTCATCAAGGCTTGAAAGGTAGCTAGGAAGGCCATGAAGGGCACTTTCAAGCCTTGATGAAYGACRTGTTTAGGCCATACTTGCGGAACTTTGTGTTAGCGTTCTTTGCTGACATCTTGGTCTATAGTAAGAATAAGGGGGAGCACGTTGAACACGTCCGAATAGTGTTGGGAAAGCTAGCCAAACATAGCCTCTTTGCCAATTTGAAGAAGTATGAGTTAGGGAAGTCGGAAGTGGCCTATCTTGGCCATGTAATATCGCAGCGAGGGGTGACCATGGATCACGAGAAAGTGGAGGCCATATTACGGTGGGAAGAGCCAAAAAATTTGAAGGAGTTGTGTGGGTTCCTTGGGTTAATTGGTTATTATCGTAAATTTATACCAAATTATGCCTAAATTGCGGGACCCCTCACCACTCAACTTAAGAAAGATAGTTTTGGGTGGTCCTCACAAGCAACAATAGCTTTTGAAGCTCTTAAACGTGCTACGGTCACGGCTCCGATATTGGCAATGCCCAATGTAACAAAGAATTTGTGATAGAAAYCGACGCTTCCGGGTTCGATGTTGGCGCGGGGATGATGCAAGAAGGCAAACCCATTGCCTATTTTAGTAAGTTATTGGGTGTCCGAGCTCGAGAGAGGTCGATATACRAAAAGGAGCTCATGGCCATTTGTTTGGCAAGTTTGAGGTGGAAACATTATCTTTTGGGGAGGCACTTTGTGGTGAGGACCGACCAACAAAGTCTCCGTTTCATTACTCAACAAAGGGAGGTCAGCCGTGAGTACCAAAAAAGGATGAGAAAATTGGTGGGGTTCGATTTCGAGGTGCAATATCGGAGCGGGGCATCCAACCGAGTGGCCGATGCTTTGTCTCGTATGGACCAAGGTAAGGTGCAACTAAGCACTTTAATTCATTCTCAATGTGTGGACTGTGTGAGTTAGAGAAGGAGGTTAAAAAAGATGCTTCATTGCCTAACTAAAATCTGATTTTSAAAAGGGAATAGAAGGCCCAGTGGATTTCCACTTGGAAGGTGAAAGAGTATTATTTATAGGAAGAGTGGTATTGCCAAAAAATTCAAAATTTAAACTCAAACTCCTTCATATCACGATACAAACTCCAGTGGTCACCAAGATGAGGTTGGGATGCGTTGAGAGGTGGGTGAGTACGTTCGGCACTRTGAGGTGTGCCAACRGAGTAAGGCCGAACAACAAAGCCCTCATGGACTCCTACAACCACTTCCGATTCTGAGCGCCTTGTGGGAAGATATTTTAATGACTTTGTTGAAGGTTGCCGCCTTCGAAGGGGATCGATTCGGTCTTGGTGGTGGTCTATCGCCTCTCCAAATATAGCCACATCATCAGTCTCAAGCACCGGTGGTGCTTAACGCCTTGAAAGTTGGTCGAATTCTTTGTTCGGGATGGTCCTACTCCATGGGTTTCCGCCAACCAGTGTATGCCCGATCGTGTCTTCTGAGCTGTGTTTTTGGTCCAGAGTTTTATCAAATTGCAATTTACGCAATTGGAAAGTAGAGTACGTTTACCACCCTCAATCGGACTGCCAAACGGAAATTGTCAAAAAATTGGAAGCCTACTTTGTTTGTTTGCAATGGATCACACGTAAGTGGTTAATGGTCGCATGGCGGCCGAATATGCTTTAATATTTTCCCCCCATTCATCCACCAAACTCTTCCTTTTCAAGTGGTTGTATGGAGGGAGCCGGCAAGTGACAGTGGGCGAACGCCAGGGACTGTTTGGGTGAATGTTGCAAGAGAGAGATTTGATGCTTTGATGAACTAAGGTCAATTGTTATAAGGCTCAATAGATAATGAATGGTATAATGCCGATAGAAAGCGCCGAGATGAGGAATTGCGTATTGGACAAAGTGCTGTACTTGGAGACTTCAACTGTTCGACAGTGAAGCCTTGCTCTCGGCCCAACGAAAGGCCCAACGAAAAGCTTTGTGCTTAGTTTCTATGGGCCATTCGAAGTCGTTTTCAGCGAATCTGGAAGTTTGCCTACAGATTTGCGTTCCGGCACGTGAAATCCACATGTCCCAACTCAAGAAGAAGTGGGGTTTCTCCGATACAACCCTACATTCCGGAGCAACTCTTCACCGACCATGAGCTCCGTTTGTGGACACGACAGAGTCTTGGGCACCGAGTCCGAAAGTCCATGATCAACCAGGGTCGACGTTCCTTACTCAATGAAGGGGTTTGCCCGCTTTGATGTGACTTGGGAGAGACGGTATGCTATCGCCTAAAACGTTTCCTCGGCATATTCACCTTGAGGCGCCACTATGTCATGGATCAAGTCCTAAACCCACCAAGTTTATGCACGCAAATCGAGGAAGAAGCAGGAATTCACAGACAGTGGCAGCAGCCAAAGTTCAAGCAGCTTGAAAGGAAAGTCATGATCAGAACTTTAGAAGAATGGTAGTGCGATGCAAATAAGGCAAATGCTTGTTAGCTTTAGAAATGGAATGGGAAGTAGTAGATCATCCAGAATATTAAAGGAACAATTTAAGGAGATTAGTAGCCTAAAAGCTACCATGAGAGTCATGCCTAAAGCCATTTGTATTCCCTGTAATCCATCAAAAGCTGTCCAATTCCCCAAATATTATTGTTCGAAATTTACCATAATTACATTGATTTTCTCTCCAAAAACAAAATGACTCCATATAATATTCTTGATTGTCAAATTGTAGAAAGTATAATATTATCTTTTTGCAAAGTCCAATTGATTACTTGAATGGAATGTTGCTTTGGTATTTACTGTGGCGTGTTTGACCTACTAATGATCGAATTGTTTGCCTGCTTGTGCACTTTGTGAACTGTCCATTGTAAGTGACGAGGGGAAGAGATGATTGGGGTGGATTGGCGTAGGTGGAACACTAAAAACTTATTGCTTGATGAGAACAAACCCTAAGATGACACTATATTATGTTATTATATGACAGAATACTGGAGAAGTATGCCAATGATCCCCAAAAAATGCAGCCTTTTCCAAGTTATTTTACGTGAAGAAATTATTCAATGATTCAACCTCTGGACACACCTCATCGTATTTATCGTCAGCGGCGTTGTATGTGTATAGATCACGAAACTGCTGATGCGCATTCTACCATGAGGCTACTAAGAAAGTAAAACGAAAAAATGTGTACCAAAGTCATAATTGAAAGCCCTACTGCAGAGATCAAGCAAGTTCTCTTATAAATATAATCAGATGTGCTGCCAAATTTAAATTTTTCATAAATTGCTTTTGTTTTTTGTTCCTTTTTATTTATTTATTTATTTATTTATTTATTTATTGCAGTAACTTCCGAAACAGATATTCTCTCTCTTTGACATTTTGCTTGCTATGATTGCTCAATGAGGCATTTCTCATTGAGCTATATCTATGGGTCCACACCTCCTGTCACTTTGATGACCTTGATCCACCATTCATTGCTTAATCAATTTTTATTTTGTAATTTTGGTGACTCCATTTAACTACACATGTGGGAATAGTGCAGTATACTTAAATTGCATACTGTTGCTCACTCCTTTTATCTAATACATGGAAATATGTGTAATACTTCTTCCACTTCACGTTACTCACAACGTACTTTTTCAAAACACATTTTAAGATATTTATTTGAAGGCCTAAAGTCTTAAACAAATGAATTAATTGAAATAATTTTAGCACAAGAAAGAGGTAAAGTAGAAGTTATTGGTGCTAAAATTATTTCAAATAATTTGCTCATTGAGGCCTTCAAATTTCTTCCTTAAAACGTGTGCCAAAGTGGTATGTTGCAAGTAATATGGAGCAGAGGAAATATTAAAAAATCTGCTCAAGTTGGTTCATTGCTTTCATCTGATGCAGGAACTGCAGAAAAAATATATAATTAGACTTCATGCCTTGCAAGTTGMWACCAAAACAATAATATAACAGGGGTAGTTTTTACAATTTTTACATGATCATATTCTTTGTTCCCATTATTAGCCTTTTTTACATTTTTCATTTTATAATGAAAGGATATGCATTTTTGCAGCACCTGTATTCTGGTTTTGGGTATCAAGTAGATACATCAGCCTGGTATACTACTGATATAGAAGCAGTGTAGCACTAAACCTTTTCTGAAACTATTCCCTCCTTAAACTATTTTCATCTTTGCCATTCCTATTATGCATCTGTGTCAAGCATCAGATGTCATTGATGCTCTATACTTCTATCTTAGGCATTAAGCCTTTGCCTTTGTTCAATTAGCTAAAGTTGTCACCTTATCTGGGCTATAATTAACCCTCTATCCTCTGAAGCTACTTCTTGAAAAGTTAAGTTCTGCAGAAATACTGATTACATTTATATGTAAAATGTAATGATTGTTAATTATGTCTGATGCGTTGCAGATCAATGCTAGCATCAGTATCTTTGGATATGCAGATCCTCTTGATGTATTGTTCAATCATTCTTCAGAAAAAGAGGAGCTTCATAAGTCTGACGAATCTAAAAATTCAGCAAAGGTGCAGACTCACCGCCAAAAAAGAGCAGAGCGTAAGCGTAAGCGTAGACTGCGCCATCGTCGTCAGGAATCAGAGCCATTATCGATGAGAGCAGCACATCTCCAAGCTGCTTAGCTGTGAAACCGTGAAATTATTTGTATCATGACTATGTAGAAATCTTTTAAACTGCAGTGTATGGGGAAATGGGTCATAAAAGTTTATCTAACTATGGACATTGAGAATGGGTGTTAACGAGAGTGGCTGTTCACCCAGAAGGTTKGCGAAATATTACATGACAATAATTGAAAGATTGTACATATTAATGTATTTGGGCTGCATATTATGTGCATCCCTTGTAGTTGGATCGTAAGAATCCTAACCTCTTTTATATTCTCTTTTTTCGTTTTTGCGATGCAAATTGTTACTACACTATGGAGCAGCAAACATTTGCAGTATGTCTATGAACGATATGTTCGTATGTAATGTTGACATATGATATACCTTTTCCATTTTCAAATAGTTGTACTAGCCACTGATTAATCTTTGCAAAACAGAAGAGAAAATTAATTCAGAAAAAAWTATCTATTATTATAAAGCAAAGGAAAAGGGGAGAACGTTTGGAACATATAGGCGACATTTGAAGTCTTGAAAACTCCAAAAGGCCCAAGTTACTT
>SNQN01003730.1:32685-45872 GCA_008642245.1 Bassia scoparia | reverse complement strand
TCTTGTGCTTAGTGCAAATTCAAAAGCTCTCGAAAATCTCTCCAGCAAATCCTCTAAAAACAACAATTGTTCACAAATCCGAGGTTCTCGAATCCGTCGCTACTTGGAGTTTTCTTGTCTTTGCAAATCTAGGTAACAAATTCTGAGGCTATTCAATCTGATGAATTCGTTAATGTTCGATTAAGCACCAAGAGCATGTATTTATAGGCGTTTGGAAAGGTAGATATCAAAAAAGGAAACCGTATATACGCTTCCCGGAAGAGTATATATGCTTGAGAGAAACATAGATATGCTAATCTCAAGCATATATGCGCTTCTAGTGACATCACCAAGCATATATACGCTTCTCTTTTTTTATCTATCTTTCGATCGGGACTTTTGCATCTGTACTTTTGGATTTAATTTGTCATCCGAATCAACCTTTATCCAATTTTAGATATACTTGGTGGAAAAGATTAATCTTCTAGAATATTCCGGATCATTCACGAATTATCTTGATTTATCTAAGAATTTCTGAAGTTATTTATTTTCCAAAATCATTTTATAAAACTTGTAAAAATCATAGAAAATCAAAGAAAAAACAGAAAAATAATCTAAAACTACTGGCGGACTKAAAAAAAWTGAGAGGAACAAAATGAAAAGTGGAAAATAAAAAACTCACATGTATAAAATATTTTTAAAATCCTAAAATTAAAGAAAAAAGCTAAAATAGAAAATAATTAACATAAATAAAATAATAATTTTCGCCTATTAATAGACTTTAATTTGACTCAACTTTAATTTGACTTGTGCAAATGGGTATGGTTTGTGTTTTTGTTACAACTTCCGGAATCAAAACTACATCGAAATGTCTTAATTTTCCTCATCGGCTTTTCAATTTGGGGAGACATTTTTGGGTGTCTAAAGTCATGAACAAGTATTTCCAGTAGAACTGAGTGCCAAATGTGCTCGAGTGGCTAGGCAAATGGACTTGTCATTTGAGGACTACAGTGAAGCAATGGCAATTGAACTAATGGATGTGGAAGAGGAACCTTTGCGTGCTTTAGAGAATATTAAAGCCCAAAAGAAAAGAGTAGCCAAATCTTARATTAAGAAGGTCAAGTATAAAATCTTCTTTGGCGGACATTTAGTGCAGAAGATGAACCTGTGTGAACATAATTACAAATATCACATCTTTGATAAATGATCATCGAAATGGGAGGATCCATTTAGATTGTTAAGGTTATGTCCGTAAATGCTAATCTACTGCAAGATTTAAATGGAGAAATGTTTCCAAGAGCACTAAATGGTAAATTTCTAAGGCAATATACGCCAAGTATTTGGGAAAGTCGTCAAAATATACGATCAAGGCATCTTGACTTGGAGGCTCCACAACAAGAAAATAGGATTCGGTCGACCATCAATTGCGGTGTGTAAATCGCACGGGAAGCGATTGGTAACGGTTTATCGACTGCACACGGTAGGTGAATAGCGGTCGTTGCATAATTGATCGGTGGATGGAAAACACTGACCGTCTTACACTCGGTACAAACGGCTAAGTGTTTTCAAGAATATTTTTAAAAATTAGTTTTGTCTACTGTTGACGGTTGTACGGGCGTGGGGCGTTACCAGGCCGAACTAGGTCCGGTCCCTCTGCCCCGTGGGGTATAGCCTCGGTTGAGACACCATATTGCAAAAAATTGAATTCTTGCTATTTTGCATAGTGTGATTATGCTTGGCATTGAGGGTTATAGAAACTCGAAATCGAATAGAGAAAGTCGCCACCGCACTTCTTTTGGGAAGCTGCGGAACCCGTTTTAAGCCTTGCCTATAATTGCATAACACAAGGCAAAGGACTCCATGTCTGNAGGAGTTGGGTCAGAGTCAACAACATAGCAGAGATCATCAGGAATTGGGGATTTAGGGTGAGATCTAGGTCTCTTGCGACTAGTAATTGGCATTACAGTTGGGGATTTAGGGCGAGATCTTGATCGTCAACATCTTTGTTGCTGATTTTGAGTTTGCTTMTGTTGAATTTGGTTGTGTTGTTATTGTTGTCATTGTCTTCTTCGTCGGAGTCCAGTATTTGGATAGCAGAATCTAGTAGTTGCAATGGCATTGTGGTGTAATGGTGTTGTGGTGAAGCGACTAATTTTAATGGTCGTTTTAGTTGTTTGGGAGGGTGGTGGGTGGTGGGAAGGGGGAGGAGGGGGTGATTTTTATCCGAAATTATTTATTTATTTTATTATTTTATTTTTCCTTTTTCCAATTAATAAATTACAACCTRTAATTTAAGAAATCCTTTTTATAAAACACTCATTTTATTTTTGAAAATAATGTTTGCCAATAAAATTCAATTTTTTTGGCTCCAAAATTCAAACCTTGTGTAAAATTACCAAAATACCCTTTTGCATTAAAAACATTTATAAAATACTTTAAAATACTCTTTGAAAATACGGGATATTACAAATCCGCCCGCATGTAGCGGCCTCTACTCGGTCTCATTGTAATTCCATTCGATCAAATCCATTGAATACACAACAACTCAACAATTTTGTCCTTAGGAAACGCTCTAACCTTAGAAATCTATTATAAGAGCGAGTTTCTATCATGCACATATAACTACCTAACCTAATTGTTGTGACCACTTCAAATTAATCAAATTAATATGGTGCTTAAGATCCGTTCGTTCATGAATAATCTGAATTTAATGTGATTCAAGCAATTTCCGGTCTTGTTTAAACAATAAAAAGCATCTCATGCATAAACAACAACAATAATACATAAGCGATGATAATCTATATGCAAGAATAGAAAACTCAAATATATATAAATGAACTTACCTTGTATCTCTATTAACATAAAAGAAAACAAAGGCTAGTGTATTAAAGCTTTGCTTTCAATTGAATCGCTTATCACAACACAGTAGATCGTTAGCATTAACAATTAAGATTAAAACAATTGTGATAAGACAAAAACGAATGAATTTACATGATTGAAATTCAAAAGAAAAATAAAATAACAGTATTATATTAATCAACATTAATAATAAAAAAAAAGAAAAGAGAAAGTTGGATTGAATAGCCTCAGAATTTGTACCTAGATTTGCAAAGAAAGAACTCCAAAAGTAGCGACGGATTCGAGAACCTTGGATTTTGTGAACAATTTGTGTTTTTTAAGAGTGATTTGTGGGAGAGATTTTCGAGAGCTTTGAATTGCACTAAGCACAAGAGAATTCGTTAATGTTCGATTAAGCACCAAGAGCATGTATTTATAGGCGTTTGGAAAGGTAGATATCAAAAAAGGAAACCGTATATACGCTTCCCGGAAGAGTATATATGCTTGAGAGAAACATAGATATGCTAATCTCAAGCATATATGCGCTTCTAGTGACATCACCAAGCATATATACGCTTCTCTTTTTTTATCTATCTTTCGATCGGGACTTTTGCATCTGTACTTTTGGATTTAATTTGTCATCCGAATCAACCTTTATCCAATTTTAGATATACTTGGTGGAAAAGATTAATCTTCTAGAATATTCCGGATCATTCACGAATTATCTTGATTTATCTAAGAATTTCTGAAGTTATTTATTTTCCAAAATCATTTTATAAAACTTGTAAAAATCATAGAAAATCAAAGAAAAAACAGAAAAATAATCTAAAACTACTGGCGGACTTCTGGCGGACTAAAAAAAATTGAGGAGGAACAAAATGAAAAGTGAAAATAAAAAAACTCACATGATAAAAATATTTTAAAATCCTAAATTAAAGAAAAACTAAATAAAAATATTAACATAAATAAAATAATAATTTCGCCTATTATAGACTTTAATTTGACTCAACCTTTAATTTGACTTGTGCATAAATGGGTATGGTTTGTGTTTTTGTACAACTTCCGGAATCAAAACTACGTCGAAATGTCTTAATTTTCCTCATCGCTTTTCAATTTGGGGAGACATTTTTGGGTGCTAAGTCAATGAACAAGTATTCCCAGTAGAACTGAGTGCCAAATGTGCTCGAGTGGCATAGGCAAATGGACTTGTCATTTGAGGACTACAGTGACAGCCGATGGCAATTGAAACTCAATGGATGTGGAAGAGGAACCTTTGCGTGCCTTTAGAGAATATTAAAGCCCAAAAAAAAGAGTAGCCAAATTCTATATTTAAGAAGTCAAGTATAAATCTTCTTTGCGCGACATTTAGTGGCAGAAGATGAACCTGTGGACATAATTACAAATATCACATCTGATAAAATGATCATACGAAATGGGAGGATCCATTTAGATTGTTAAGGTTATGTCCGTAAATTACATAATCTACCTGCAAATTTAAATGAGAAATGTTCCAAGAGCGCATAAATGGTAAATTTCTAGGCAATATACGCCAAGTATTGCGGAAAGTCCGGTCTAATAATATAACACCTTCGTCTCTAAGGCGCATCTTGACTTGGAGCCGTCCACAACAAGAAAAGTAGGATGTCGGGGTCGATCCATGCAATTGCTCAGGTGTGTAAATCGCCAACGGAGCCGTTCGGATAATTACGGTTTATGACTGCCACGGATAGGCTGAATAGCAGGTCCGTGGCGCATAATTAATCGGTGACTGGAAAACTGTCTGACCCGTACCTTACACTCCACTTATTAAGGTTCATAGTTAATTTTAGTTTCAGTTAAGTTTAATTTCAGTTGATTACGGTTCAGTTAAGTTCACAGTTTCAGTTTAATCTTCAATTCGGACTGTTTTAAGTTCAACTCAAAGTTTCAAGTTACTACGTTTCAGTTTAGTTCAGTTTTCAGTTAACACCAGTTCAGTTAAGGTCGATGTTTCTTCCATTGAGTACGGTATATGCAGTTAAGTTCGAGAGTTTCATTAATCTCAGTATCAGTAAGTTCTTTAAAAAATAGTTTGGTAGCTCTACTGTGATTACTCCAGTTGCAAGTTGCAGTTTGTCAGTTAATTTCAGTTCAGTTAATTTCAAGTTTCAGTTAAGTTAAGTTTCAGGTTAATTTCAGGTTCAGTTAATTTCAGTCAGTAATTTCAGTTTCAGTTTTATTTAACCAGTTAATTTCAGTTTTCAAACATAATTTCAGTTCTGTTGCTTCACGTTATAGTTACAGTTTCAGGTTTCAGTTTTATTTTATCAGTTAAATTCAGTTCAGTTGACTCAGTCAGTTCAAGCTCCCCGGTCATGTTTACAGTTCAGCGTAATTCAGTTAATATCAGTTTACTTTCAACAGTTACAATAATCAGTTGATAACCAAATTGAGCCAGCCCCTACTCACGAATAATATCAGACTAGTTTGAATCAAACACTCAACAAATAAACAAAACAACAAACATCCAAATAAAATGAAAAAAGTTAGAAAAACTTACACAAAATAGTTGAAATTCTTGAAAAAATCTACTCATATTTCAAAATCACGAAAATTGAACTTAAAAAACAAATCTTACAAAATCCCCCAAAAAAACTTCAAGTTGAATTCCAACTCCAAAAATAAAGTACAAAGAAAAGGAAATAAAAGGACAAAAAAATCTAACGTCACCGTTCTTGCCGTCGCGGTACTATGCGTAGCGGCTTTGCGGCCGAGGTCGCCGCCGCAGTGTCTCTTGCCGCACTTGTCGGCTGAGGCGTTGCCATCCATATCTCACCCCACAGTACAAAACCAAAAAAAAGAGGAAGATGAAGAGGAAACGAGTCCGAGATAGTGAAAAACCAAAACCCCTGAAATCCTTAAATCAAAAACATCTAGAACCAACAAGAACCCTCCAATTAGAATGCAAATTTTGAACATCATAACCAAAAAAAAAATACACTAAAATTTCGAAAACTTCAAACTTAAAAACCCAAAAAATTTTGAAAACCCTGAGATCTAAAATTCTCAAAAAACTCTAATTTTGAAAAAAAATCAAGAAATAAGGAGGACCGAGTGCTGATTGGAGGGTGTCGAAGTGCTTCGTCGTGATCGTCGTGGAGCATCGCCATGGTGATCGCGAACCGGCTGGGCTGCGGATGCTCGTGGGTGGTGGTCGCGGGGGTTGTGAAGCGTCGCACGTGGGTGGTTACGCTGCAGAAATTGATAGAGAAATTTAAAATTCCCGAAGTGTTGAATGAGAGGTTGAGGAGACGCGGAAATTGAAAGTTGATGATTTAAGTTAGAGCGGGAAAATGAAATTGTTCCAAGGAAATGTATTTGAGCCCTATACGAGGAAAGAAGTACTGGGTGAGAAGATATTTAGATAAGTTGTGCCAGTTTGAGCCTATGAGGAAGACAATGGCAATTAGATGAGTGGAAATGAGTAGTGCGTAAGAAATATTTGGTTGTTCGATTTCTCTAAAATTTTTTCGTATATACATGTGAATTAACCGGCATTCTATACGTCGGGTAAATTTGATGAATACCGGTTCTAGCCGGCCACTAATAAATATTAGAAAGACGGCGGTCGGCTCTAAGACGATGTCTATATTTTTACTAAGGTTGATAGAATACAATAACTCGAATCGACGGTCGGTAAATAGAGAAAGTCCGCCATTATCGTCAAATCAAGAACACCCTAAAAAACAGTCTTCCTGGTGATTTGTGATAAAATTAATAGTTTACTGCAGGAACCCGACCGGTCCCGTTTTAAGCAGCCTTGCTAATAATTGGTGACCAAGTTTGGTAAAAAACACCCCCGTCAAGGCGATTAATAATAGCGGGGATTCTTTATCAGTGTACACTCAATTGCACAATACTACCTGATTCCCTCCAACAACCTACCTAGTGACAGTTCGATGTCAACCCTCAACTCAATTGGGGTGGTATGTTCAAGTCCTGAAGTTAATCCACCAAAGGTCTGGATTAGCGGGACCCGATCAACGCCCCAGTAACTATGACCTCACAGTATGCTCATATGTTACAACAAGTTTTCTCTCGTGGAGAAGAACGAAACAGGCTAATAACGCCTTTGAATGAGAGCAGTTAAGACCTATGTGGTTTTAGATTTTATACTAATTTTAGAAACAAGGAGAGAGAGAGAAGAGAGAATGAGAGAGAGAGAGAAATTTCTTTCTTGAGTTATGACTGAAATTATGGATAGATAGAGCGAAAACCAGCGCAACGTTTGTGTGCATTGAGTAGTAATCTTAAGTAGAGTCTGCTTTCGACAAAACAGAAACACCCCCAACCAACCTCCATCTTATATGATATTATGAGAATATCATTTTCCATGAAATATTGAAAATATCTCCCCACCGAAAATTATATCCACTGATTTCATTTGCAAATAAATCCAGTCTTCCACCCCACCCACCCATAATGTAACTCTTGCCATACTCCAAAGATCTTGCTTGCACAACAAACCATGCATCCGGTTTAATTTGGCGAAAGTCACAATTTGTGAGAAAAGAAAAAACTTTCCTTAAAATACGGAGATGCTCGAAGTAACCCTACTCAGTTGACGTCGGGTGTCAGATTTGTTCCCAGACTTACCCCAATCAACAAGCCCTTACTGGTAGGTGTGTGTTAGACAGTTAACCGAGGATCCTCAAGTGTCCCGATACCACAGCATCCTAACGCATCTCTATTTTGCATCAAACCTTTTATTAAGCGAAATTCATTACAAACCTTTATACCCACTTTCATTTGCACCCACAATACTTAAATAAGTGTATTTATAAAACTATACCTTCGAGGGTCAATTATAGCCAAACTACCTCAAGACCCTGACTTCACATATAGATTCTATTTTCACTCATTGAACTATGTGTGTCTTGACACCTGCACATGCAAATAGAAACAGTCTCAGGGCAATTATGATAATATCAATGTGGTTTGTCTATTAACAAAATCTTCAAAAAACTCAGGGGTTAACTCACAATCCAGTGTTGTCGAGTTTAGGGAAGCACTCAACCGTTAGCTCTCATACAAAGTCTTCTTGCGCTGTGTACGGACACCAGAAACGTTGGTGCTAAGCTAATGGACACACATTAGTGTCATAGTTAACTAATCAGTTCCATTTGGGGTTCGGGGACAATGATGTACAAACTGAATACTTTGATCACTCCTAATACTATTCCCCTGCGTGCAGTGGCCATCTACTCTGCGCCGGGTCTCATTGTTAAATGTCCAAATGATCATAGCTCCATTCAAAAGATTGGATACACAACAATTCCCAAATGAGGCGACCTCCCTTTAATCCTTCAGGAAACACTCTACTGCAACCTAAAACTCATTACTAAAAATGAGTTCTATTAATTGTGCATCTAGTGTACACATCTACCAACTGATAATCTGACCACTTCAAATTTACATTCAAATTTTCTGGGCTCGCGTGATCTGTCCTAACAATTAATCTGATTATTTGAATAGTGTGATTCAATGCAAATTTAGTCTTGTAATTAGTAATCAAAAGAGTCATTATTGAGATATCAATAGATCCAAGAGAGATAATGATATATATGATATTAATTAAATAGTTATGTTTTGAAGAATGGAATATAAAAATACTCAAATTAATATATTAGTAATTCATCTATACCATGATAAATCTACCTTCGCATACCAAGAAACAAGAGAAAGCAACATAGTGAGTATAACTAAAAGACTGTATGACTTTCAACCGAATCGCATAGATTCGCAAAAATATAACTCTGATAAGTGACTGCGACGGAGGCGATTCAGGAAAAGCGAAGTGACGCTAATAGAGAATTATTGCGTGATTACCTACGGATGGTCTCTTATGTGTTCCGAGAGGAGATATCTTGAGAAGTTTTGAATGCACCCTATGAAGATTTGTGCTTATCGAAGTTATTTTCGTTATGTTCGATAATGCATACCCGACAAACGATGTCTTAATAGGATCGAAGATATCAAACAAAAAAAAAGGATAGAAAAGAGGATTCATTACTATACGGCTAAAAAGCGCAAAATGCTATTAATTACTCTACGAAGATTTGAATGGGACCGTTAATATAGGCCCTCATACCAAGCATTATATAGGTTGGCCCATAGGTAATATACGCTCCCAGTGTTGTACGAGGGCTCCACATCAGCCTAGCTTCGGCTACATAATAATACCTGATTTAAATCCACTGTATCTATCTTTGATTCGCCGAAATTCCTATCTTTATTTTCAGAATCTAATCTATGAATCCTGGAGAATATCCTTTATTTGATTTTGGCTTGCTTGTAGCTCAAGGTTAAATTTTTCTAGGAATTACATGGAATATACCATGCATAATTCGAAAAATATCCCGAAATTGTTTTCTGATTTTCTCTAGAATTTTTGAAATTTAATTGTTCGCAAAAAAATACACAAATGAAACAAAACATAGAAAAAATCAGATAAAAATTATCCAATATATGGCAACTCAGAAAAATTGAGCAGGAATAAGATGAGAATCAAAATCTTTAAAATGACCATTTAGAAATAATTATAAAAAAACGGTTATATTAAAATTTCGGTAAGAAAATAACAGTGAAGACTAAGAAAATAAAAGTTAAAATAAATAAGTGATTTTGGCCACTTTTTATTATTGGTCCCTCGATATACTATTCTTCAAAGTCAACTTAATCATGTATTTCCATGCAAGTGGTACTTTATGGTTTGTGGATTTTTCTCGAACTTGTCGAAATGTTGTTACTTTTCCACACCGGCGATTCTTCATTTGAGGGTAGAGATTCAATAACTTTTAGGTGTCTACAACTACTGTCGAGGAAATTATGCAAATATGAAGGCAACACAAGTTCTAGAATAATCTACGTCAAAGAAAGTGAGAAAAAGACTGAATACAAACAAATCAGACAACCAAAGGCAAAAAACATACTAACTAGTGTCACCAAGAAGACTCAAAGAATCAGAAAATGCCAGGAGTTGGTGAGCCATGCAAAAATGATTAGATTAAAAGACGATTCTCTCTAAGAGAGAAATGAGTGAGTTATAAATACCGAAAAGCAGGTTCAAGGACAAATGCAAAGTTAAAGGTGTAAAAGGCCTCATGGAAGACCTTATTCCATAATACCGTAAGATTAGTCTATCCTCATCAAATAGAGTTTACAACTCCAAGACTATTGGATATCAAGCGTCGTCTCTTCTCTCTTGGGTGTGAAAGGTTTGGGGTAGAATACAACTACACCAACACCTTATACGAAAATCCAATCGTCAATCGTTGCAGATGCTTAATGCCTACCACCTCCAAAGTTCATTGCAATTAGGATGGAAAAGGTTAATCCAAAGCAACGTGCTGCACACATTGTGAAACATCAACTCAAAGATGTTGCATTCAAATTGGTACACCATAATCTATGTGAGTCATCCTTAGACCTCATGATCAAAAATTACAACACAAATCGGATACCAGCAAGCCTCCTTGGAATCAACCTCCAAAAACGCTTGTCTTACCACATGCCGAGTCTCAGCTGGTTGAGTAGTATGACACCATGACCCCATTCAAAGGACTTGAGAAATCCGTCTGTGGCATTACTCTCTATCAATCTTTGGGTGTCGAGAACTTTATTAGAGATGTGTCTTAGAGTTGTTAATGAGATCACATTGTGTGAAGCGGTTCTCTTGTAGATATTTGCATCCAAGCATTGCATTGGGAGCTTGTCTACAGTTGAGTTGCAAGGAATCAAGCCTAAAACATTTAAGACTTGCACCAACCTCGTTCCCATGGAATGGAGATTGCAATTGCCAGATCATTTGAAGATCAATCACAATTAGTTGTCTTCAACATCATAGAGGGATTTCGAACCGAGAAGACAGACTACCAAAAATATAAACAAAATAATAATTGCGAGAACAGTATAACTGCTATTAGTCTTGATCAGGAAATACAAAAATAATGCCATCAAAAATAAGAGTATAAACTGTATGACCAAAATGAAAGGAAGTATAGCAGTCCTCAACAAGAGTAGAATAAAGATTTGCACATGATTCAAAATCAAACCTCTCCTAATAAGAAAGAGATAAAAGGTATAATCAAAAGCAAAATCTCCTAAATAAGAGTTATGAAAAGTATAATGGCCAAAATCAAAATTACTCCTCAGCAAGAGTACAAACTAGCCGAATAATCAAAGAGATCACAACGAAGCATCCCCGATGAAAAGCTGTAGACAAGTGTGTTTGGTTCCAATGCGTGCAAGAGTAATCGTTTAAAACGGCTTAAGGTGTTTTTTCTATAAATGATCGATCCTTCACACTTTTAGTGGGATAAAGGTGAACGGCCCTCAACTCTTTTCAAATCAGAAATGAAGGAAAGAGAAGCAGGAAAATGCAATAGCTCAACGGAAGCCCTCAAAAAATTCTCCCAAATCTCTATCTAGAAATAGCTCAACAACACTACCAAATTGTGCGACTGAACAAAATACTCAAAACATATTTGAGTGAGGCTTACGTTTTGTCAAACCCTCATTAGAATTACCTTTTAAGCACATTTGAGTGAGACTTTTCTTCAGCATATGTCAAACAACATCCAAACAACGTTTTGAATCTAGGCTGACGTTATGCGCTGACGTGTCTACACTCAATCACCTTGATACTCATGTAACGCTAAGTAGCTTTTGTAGCGGACAGAATTAAGAGGATTTTGTTTATATTCATATAAATTTGTAATAGAATATATGACTTTATTGTAATTCTAAGATCCAATTAAATTTCCCTTAATTAAATATCTATAAAAGCATCTATTTTGAGAGGTCCTTGATTGTACCTTAGTTAAAATGTTGTGTTACACCATCTAATAAATCTCTACCACATAATGAAACACAAGATTTATAAATTACATAATTTGTAACTCGATACTTTTTCCTATTTTAAAACAAAGAAACCATATAGCGGGAAAGACTTTTTAGGCTGGTGGTTCTTGCATAACAAACTAGGGTACGGTGGTCTTGCTGTGGATATCTAATGGTTGCGCCGGCGGTAAACAACTGATGATTTCAAGTAGGTCGAGCCCGACGTTGTTACCAACATAGATCGCTGACAGCTTTAGTTGAGCAGCGCAGCAGAAGGACACGGCCCCTAACTCCCACTAATTTATGGCGATCATTTTGCCTCCACGAAATTGGTAGGGCAGTGCGTATGCGGCGGTCCGCCCCTTGTTTCATCTCTTGCGTTTGTGGTAAAGATTGCCATGGCTTGGGTGATGGGAGTTGAATTGTGTTGTGTTGGTGACGGTTGTGTTGTGGGTGTGAGAGTGTTGTATCGTGATGTGTGGTATGATGAATGATTGAGGGATAATATAAGTAGTGAAGGGCTTTCTATGATGTAATATGGGAATAGGTAGATGGGTAGTTTCAACATTTGATTTACGAGGCAGTATACAAGTAAAATATCCATGTGATATTTTACCAAATCCCCATTATTTAATTTGTTTTTTCATTATAGGCTTCGAGCTCATGTGAGCCCAAATTTTTACTTTTGGGCCCTAACTACTAGGCCGCATCAAATGTTAACTATTTGAGGAGCACCAATATCTAAAACCTTATTTTGTTTTTTATATTATTTCTATTTATTCTTTCTTTTGCTCATAGAAGATGAAATATTGATGTTCGTTTTTTATGTACTAGTTTTTGCGTGTTAGGGGCTATATTTGGGGTTCCATAATTTGATCGATTTGGGGCTAACCTTAGAGCTCCAATACCACATCTTTTCAATGATTCAAAAAGCATTGACATGTTTTTAATTTGTTTCTAAGTGTGGTTCAGTGGGATCCTCCCCAAACGAAGTGAATATTATTAAAGTTAGATTTTTTTTCGCGAGGTCGCGGTTAATCTTTGTCTCCCATTCTCCAAATCGATTTTTGGCCCTGACCCACTTCTCCCTCTGATCACATTTGGGAACTTCCAAAGCATGACATGTTTTTACTTTTCAATAAGGGGTTTGTGAGCCCTCCCTAAAAACCATAAATCTCATTAAATATTAAACTCTCATTTTCTGGTAGTTTCAAAAAATGAATTGTTATGTCCAATCTACATCAATAAGGTAATTATCACAATCAATTAGTTCAATTATATAAATAACTTATCTAACTTTTCGGCGGTGCTGGTAGAGCATTCTGCTCTAACCAAATTGAAGTGACTCCCGGTAATATAACAAACTTATATCCAAGAGTCATTGACACGCAATTCCACCCAAATTCCAGAAAAAATACCCCACAAAGATTCTGCTTCTTCAGCAGAAAAAAGAGGAACCATTTCGTGTCCACACATCCCATTCGTCTCTT
>SNQN01003730.1:17548-32660 GCA_008642245.1 Bassia scoparia | reverse complement strand
CTCCAAAAATTATGGAAAAATATTCATCAAATGTCTTATAAAAAACAGTGCATTGTGTCAATATTTCGTGAATTTTGGAATTGGTTTCATAATTTAATTAATTATTGCAAAATTAATTAAATTGTAGAAAATTCCGAAAATTGTCAAAAATGCTGAGAAAAATTCTAGAAAAATGTCTAAAAAAAGTTAACATTATTTTGAAATTAAAAATTATTTTTAAGGGTGCTTTGGGCAAGAAAAGGTGTTTCGGCTTTGCAAATCGAGATTCAAGAGCATTGTTTAAGGCAATTGTTCTTTAGAATTGGACCAATTGCATTGTGGTATAGTTTTATCATTGACCTTTATGGAGGGACAAATGTAGGTATCTACAGAAGCTCCCCACTTTGGTTGTGTCTATAGAGATGTAAATCTCGTAAGACAGCAGTCAAAGTGCTCAGTACCTGCAAAACAAAGGTTAGTTTTACCTGCACCTGGGTGTAATAGCTTTCGGAAGCTCCTCATTCCTCCATCTTGATCTTGAAATTGAAATGCCTCCAAAAGTACACTAGGTTCGACAATTGGACAAGCATGCAAGTATAGTGTGACAATCGAGATGACACATATTTATGTGCATATGCAATGCCACATAGGTCKATTTTTGTGAGTTTGAGATTTGAATATGATGGATTTAAGATAGAAGTGGAATAGAATCTTGCAAGAATCGCAATCTTACAAGATGGAATGGAGACCTACAACAATCGCAATGTTGTAGGTAGAATGAATCTTCCAATGATCGCAACAATGAAAGATGGAACGCAAAAGTAGAGATGAAACGTAGAAGAGGATCTTGCAATGATCCCAACATTACAAGATGGAACGCAGACCTACAACAATCGCAATGTTGTAGATAGAAGTGCAATTTAGAAATGGAAAGTCTTGCAAAAATCGAAACTTGCAAGACAGGGCCCAGTCCTACAACAATCGCAATGGTGTAAGTAGAATTGAAATTGAATTGAAAATCACAACTTGTAAGATAGAACGCAGACCTACAATAATCGCAATGATGTAAGTAGAATTGAATTGAAATCTTATAAGAATCGCAACTTGCAAGATGAAACGCAAACCTACAACAATCGCAATGTTGTAAGTAGAATTGAAATTGAATTGAAATCTTACAACAATCGCAACATGCAAGATGGAACGTAAACCTACAACAATCGCAATGCTGTAAGTAGAATTGAAATTCAATTGAAATCTTACAAGAATCGCAACTTGCTAGATGGAATACAGACNTTTCTTTCGTTCGCCGCCTCAGCCTCCGCCGCCCTTTTCTTTCGTTCGCCGCCTCCGCCGCCCTCTTCTAGATCTCATTTCCGATGTCACCGCCYCCGAATCTCAGGTTTTTTTATTACTTCTTCGTTTTAGGGCTTTTTCGAGTTTAAACTCGATTTTTCTTGTAATTTTTGTAGATCTAAGGCTTTTTCAATTTTCTTTTAAATTGTGAGTGATTTTTTATTTTTTTTTAAGTTTTAGTTTGAATTTTCGAATTTATCTTGCAAATTCAATTTTTCTAAAGTTTCTTTATCGAAATTTTTGAGTTTTTGAGTAATTTTTTCTGATGATGATAATATCTATTCAGTGGAATTTTACCCAGTATACAGGCTGGTAGTTTGTCTTGAAAATTGCATTTCTTACAGTGTCTTATTTCCTTATTTCCTTGTGTAATTAGGGTGATTAATGTTTTAGGATTCTCCGTATATTTATTTCCTTGGTGATTAATGTTATTCGACTTCAATTGCTAGTTAGTTCCTTTTCCCGTCTCTCTTTGACGCAATAATTTTAGTTTCTAGGGTAGCTAGAGACTAAAGCTTATGGCTCGCTAATCACTACTTTCTCACTTTGTAGCATTATGCAGTTCTTGAATTATTATGCATTACTCAGTAACATTYAATGCCTAGGAATTGAGGATGCCATATTTGATTATATTTGCATCATAAGAATCTATACTCCTTTGAGTTGCTACATTGTTGTCTCACCAAAAACCTCTTGAAGAAAATACAGGATTTTAAGACATGAGGAGTAAATGACTTAACCTACAGTAGTATATCTCATAGTGTTGTTTTACCCCATTTCTGCATCGATATACAAATTTTATGTTGTAATTGACTCCACGCACATATGAAAATGTTCTATATGCTTATTGTCTATAAAAGTTGATTCATTTACCAAAGCCAACCAATTTAGCAGCCTAATAAGTATATTGATCTCGTTCATTCATCCTTCTTGAGGACTTTAACATTTTGATCTTGATTAAAGGAAATGAAACGGAAAGGAAGGAAGAAGAAGGGGACAACTCCCTTTATTGGGTCAAGGATTAAGTTTACTGTGCCAAATGTTAGTATTTTATACTAAACCATTGAAATGTCTTACTCACAATAGATGCTCATGTTGAGCAACTTCAAAATTCTCATAATGTAAAGCTTTAATTGTTTGTATACATTATTAGATCTTTGTGAAGACATTACTTTCTGTTCATTAATGTCTTTACATAGTTGTGAACCTGGAACTTTTTTTTCTTCAACTCAGTTGTCCATAGACAAAATCAATAGTAATGTCAATTGTTCATATCAGTGTTTTGCAGGCACTTTGTTGTTGTATCAGAATTCTGAAAAGCTAGTTCTTGGTTGGGATTTTTGTTAAACATACTCTTTCTCACTACTCTTTATGGCTACACAAGCTTGCACCTATAGGATAGATACATGCAGCGCCTTCATATGGAAAATGATCAAATTTGATCGTAATTAAACACCTTAGAATTAGATGGTCGCTAGGACTTGATGATCTGTTATTCTACCAAAAAGGGAAAAATAAGCATTAACTTTTTCAATCTTGTTGGTTGGTAAGACGTGGCCGTACCCCCGCGTTATAGCGAGGCGCGCGGCCTTGTACTACATCGAGGTGCTTGCGTGGGCCTTGAGCCCACGTGAAACCCGCCAGTGAGCTGCTAATGGGATGGTGGTGTTGTCGAGATAAGGGATTATTGCCAGTCGAGTGCACATTGAGGCTATTCCAAACGGCGGACCCGCAAACCCGTAATGAGTGAACACAATACAACTAACACTAGCCTCACGGCTAATCTGACTCAATGCACTAGTTAACCTAGTTAATATAAGTGCAGTGGGTTCCCCATACACAGGGGGACTATACGGTTGCACTGCAATCTTCGCATCTGTAGACGTGGCCGCCCTCGCGTATAGCTCGGACGAAGAGCCTATAAGTAGTAACTTACATCGAAAGAAAGTCGGTGTTCTTGTGCAGTCGGTGACTTGAATGCCTACGAAGAAAACCGCACAGGTGAGGGTGCGTTGGAAGGTAGTGTTGTCGCAGTAGAGGGAGTCGCACCGTGCCTAAAAAGGTTATTCTCACACGGCATGACAAAACGCAACAGAAACGTTGGTGGCAGCAAAACAATGGCGCCTATTGGTTCATCATTTCATAACCTGTCGTGGGTTCGGGACATGGTTACGGATTGAATCGAATTACAGAAGAAACCAATCTCGAGCCCGCATTAGATAGCTGTGCTCCTGGGCTACTCGGTTTCATTGTATAATTCTCATAAGCACGATTTATTATGGATTGCAACACAATTATAGTCAGTATTACACGTAACACATTTTATTTTAGCGACTAGCCCTAAAATTAACGGTACGTGTAGTTCACTATTATGTACTCAACAACGATTAAGGGACATTCCTACAATGGGAAGGCGATTATATCGTCTTTACTTGCGTTACGTTCAATTTAACAAAGTGGGTGACTATTACGAAATCATCCGGTACAACCGATGTCTGATATCATAATGACTCTTTATATGTTGCATACACGTCTTCTTATGATTCCCAAACGTTCTACACTGTGTGAAGCATATATATACAAAAGTGTGAAATTAGCAATCAATGTACATCACACATGTGAAAAAAATTCAGCGCAGTCTAGAGTTAAATCATACATAATGAAATATATGCTATTTCTTCTCGACCTTTGTCCTATATGACCAGAACTACACAAATTTTGGTTAGCAAAAACTCTCAATCAAACGACCAATTGTCTTCTGTATCATTTGACATTGCCTATGTGGATTCAAGACAAAGAAAAAAACAGTAGTATTGTCTCGACAGAGTATTGACAAGATAGAGATTAATATAATAAAGGTAGCGAAAACGAATTTAAAAGCAGAATATATCCTACATATTTAGCAGTGACACGAGAATTCAATCAGATGTGTTTTCACTCCTACCTTAGGCTCGTGTCGTAAATACGCAAGCATATTATCGGAATTAGAACTCATAATAATGGTGACTTATTCAAGTTATAAATAGAAAGGTGAACGAGATCTTATGTTTAGCTCCACATCGTGCATCTGAAGTGTTACAGCCTTATGTATATCTTTCGACATTGTATGCAAAAACAACTCCCACATTCTAAGGACTACTGCAACGGACATCGTCATTCTGTTTCTATGTGTATTTGTGACTGCAAAGAATTTTTCGTGAATGAGTAGGAGAGAGATGCGATAAATTACGCTCTATATTTATGGGTACATATGGGTTCGAAGTATGCTATAAGGATCGTTAAAGTTGGAAGTGCTCCTCATAGAGTAAGTCAGGAGGGCAAAGAGTGTCATTGTTATAGCAGTTACGGTCATGCAAAGGAAAAATTATCTGACCGTATTCTATCCGCAATTAAGTTTTGTGGCTTTCACATGCAACGTAATACTAATGAACCGCTCAAAAGGCATAGTCCGTGTACCTATTTACTGGTTGCTCATCATGCGGGATATATCACTGCCTTCTCTCTCTAGTGTCCTTTTTTGTTTTGGGTTTTGCATTCGTTACATTCGTACGGTATGGTTGTGACCTAGACTTTCTTATTACGCAGCTTCGGTGCTCTCTACATGTATATTATTGGTTGTCAAATAAAATTCTGTTGTGATTTTGTTAATTTCCGTGGTGAAATATAGGTTCTTTCCATATGTCCAATTGTCTCTCCGATCCTCTCGCTCATGGATTCAATCGTGCCTACTTCTATAATCGTTTCTCTCTTTCCTTTTCGCATCAGAAAGTCTATTTCTAGGAATTCTAGAACATTCGGTATTTATCCAATAGATACAATACTTCAATGTTTCTTTTTCCTTGCTATTATTATTCTGCGTTATTGTAATCACACATTTCCGCAATGTATTCCTTGTCATTCCAGTGATTAAGTCTACTGAGACATATCATAACTTCAACAGAAAACATAAATTTCATATCATGCAATTATCTTCCGGCGGACTTCACAGAAACAAAAATGGTGCACTTATATATCTCACATGCTTTGCACGAGTATAAACCAATCACATTTAATCGCCCTGTTGATCGTGTTGACATTATATGAAAACAAAAAGCATGAGAAATCGCCAGAGTGTATAACTTCTATTGCGAAATGATTCTTTTGAGAACTAATAACTCGAGTTATTATGTCACTTAGAAAAACCGAAAGATAATACTATATTGTCCTGCAGTATAATGGATACCAATTGTTGACTCAATCTAATTTCCGAGTAGCTGACTGGTTTAACTATTTCAGAGCTATTCAATACGAGAGTTCAATAAGGTCCGCTAATATATTTCTAGAACGAACACGTCTCTACTGATAATATTATATATATAGCGTACAGTGTGGAAGTAGTACTACATCCATATTTGATTACTTAACTTCCACATTTGGTAGGAGACATGTTTTAACGGTGCTCATACAGTAAGCCCCCCACTTTGACTCTGTTCATTGAAGATGTAACAGATCAGTATAACATCCATAAGAACTGAAGTCAGTATTCATTCGGGGATTGACAGTGAGCAAACTAAACATAAGAGCCGAATCTTAGGAACAGAACCCTGAGTTACCCATAATTCGTAACCCAATTAAATCAATCTCCACAGGTTGATCGAATCTACAATACATCTTCTGCAATAACACTAATTGATGATAATCAAAATTGAAAGTGCTTATAGGTTATGAATTTGATTAATAGGTACCTGCAAAACAAGGTTAAGCGTACCTAGTACCGCGACTCACCATGCACAATGGATGCTTATGCCTATAGGAGATAAATTTTTGTTGATTTGCGGAGAGAACACGAAAAATCACCAAATATACCGCATTGGGGAGTAAGTAGCCAGACAGGAACTCTCTTGGGATGCTAGAGGATAATTCCAAACCCGAGAGATGTACGAACTTCTGTAGTAATTCGTCTGTCATTCGACCGGCTTTCAGTGATAATTGAAATTTCCAAATGTAGCCCCTGGAGGAGATCTAATGTCTTGATCTATAATGCTTGAACGGAAACTTCAATTACAGAAATTAATTTGCAAATTTATTATTGGCAAAGATATTTCCACGACACCAGAAAGATTTATTGTGTTCTAGCATTGAGATTTCATAAGTAATGTTAATTATTCATAGCAGGAGAGAAAACCCATTTCTAAGACACCGAATCAATGAGTGGTTGTGTTCTTCTACTCTTTCTTTCTTGTTCTTTCAAGCTCTAGCGGAAGGGTCAAGGAGAAATGCAGTTTATCAGCTCAGACCCTGCCAAAAATATGCTGGCTTGTGCTGGATTATCTGTTAGCGAATGAGGTCAAATCTGTCAGAACGCCGAAACTCGCATGCATTTGTCATGATTTCGAGATTCTTTTCCTTCTGGTTGAATTCTGCTCGCAGTTGAGTTCCTCGAGGGAAAATCGTAGACCGAAAAGATGCTTATGCTGGATTCTTGATCGAATTTGTGTTTAGCGGGTGTTGTGACGTTTAAAATCGGGCTAAGAACCCGAAAGAATGATTTTCTCTCTTGTGCTTGCGAATGAATTCAAGCTCTAGCGCTGATTTTCACACGTCGAGGATAATACGTAAAGAACACCGAATGTTCAAATATTGATACAATTTTATGTTTTATGGCGATTTGCGCGGAGAGAAAATTCCCAAAACCCGAAGTGTGTTCATAACAGGAGCTGTATGTGAAGGAAGCAATCCCACACTTTGACTGAGTCTGAAAGCACCGAAAGATACAAACTGATCTGTGCAGTTAATTGCCTTTAACAGCGAAACAGAGATGACTACATCAAAAAGAGACGATATGCATCGATTCCTCTGAAGTCCACCGTCCTCTAAATTGCTCCACAAATAATCAACCAAGCACAAAAATTAACAAAACATAAAACCAGCCAAAAAAAACAACAATGGTTATCATATCTACACATCGTGTTTACACGCACACCACAAGTAGCAGGTTTATTGCGCGATGGAAGCAGCGTGTATCCCTCTGAGAGAAGTATTGTCTTGCCCTCGTCCCTATCGGATCTTTGACCTTGGCTGTTTTTACTGAGTTGTGTAACAGCCTTTTGTCTTTCCAGTTAGAATTCACATTACACAAGCAACAAAATCGACGATAATGGCTCCGTATCATTCGCTCCACTGACTCCCATTACAAGCTATACTGTTCTGTATGATTGACAAGTCTTCTCCTTGCGCAAATCGCCTTCTGCTTTCTCTCTTACCCATGACGCGTGCTTATTTACTCCGTGCGTTATTCGTGTGTTTATGGTTTAATCTGAATTTCAAATGTTCAGTGTTAGCCAATGAATGCAGTCCATACTAAACTCACGCGTGTGTATTAGCTACTTTGATATAGCGCTTATAGGCGTGTTGTAAGGAAACCGAATGTAAGATGGCCATCTATATGTCACTCTTATGTCTCAGCTTATTGTTGCTGAGGGACTGTAGTTAATTTGTCACTGCATATCAATAGCGCTTGATACTGTTGCAAATTATGTGTCAGATGTGTTTCGCAAATGTAATATGCATTGTGCAGGTATGTTTTGGATGCTATGCATGATGATGTTTGTTATCACTAAATCAATCGACCATCGAAGAGCACAATGAATGCTTATGATGACGAGATCTTAATGCATAGAGTCCATAATCTAATATGCGATGTCAAATTGCAATTTATTTCTAAAGTGATACTTTAAGCATGAAATCGACCCAAGGAAACTCCATAATCATTATGTGTGTAGATGCTTTGGATTTGCGTGTTCTGAAAATGGTGTAGCGCGTCATCGCAACCGAACATTGGTTTTATTTCAGTAAAAACTTATTTTATAATTATGATATACAGACTGCTGATATGAAAAAGCTATACGCAAAATAACAGAAAATGGGTTATGGTTTGGCCTGAAGCTAAGTACAATCTTTTTCCCTGCATAAGTTTTCGTCTAGTTGCGTGCTTTGTTGCGAATTTATATAAATTAGTCTGTATGCATGGATTTATTTTTTGGCAAGAAAAAAATTAAATTTTAATAAAGCTCTGTTGTTTTGACGGAAAACATTTTCCTCCTCTTTTATTTCCCTTGTTTGTTTTGGGAAGAGTGGAAAACCATTTTTATCTATAGAGAAATGCACTTTGAAAAAGGAAAATCTTTCCAATTGTAACAAGGAATGCCACAATTCCTCCCCACTTTTACAATCTCCCTTATTCATTTCCCCATCCTTCTTCATTACTATTACCCGTTTTTTTATATTCATACCGAGATTTCCTCTAATCAAACAAACCAAAGGAAATTCTTTTCTAGACATCTTTTGTTTTTTTGTCAAAACAAATGGAAGGCCGAGCCTAAATGGTATTTCCTCTAACCAAACTTGCATCCCCTTGAAATCTTTACTACTTTGTGCCAAATTGTGTGCTACCTTATTGCCACTCCTTTTAACAAAAGAGAAAGAGAAGGCATTACAAAGCCTAGCTATGTCTAAGATGTCCTTGACTATAACTCCACACGTGCTATTCCCCCCTTTCTCTTCTTTCAMTGGGTTAACTAAGCTTAGGCAATCTGATTCTATTTCCACAGTACGAAATCCAGCTTCATATGCTATAGTGATAGCATGTCTCATTGCTACAGCCTCAGCCACCTCGCTATCCAAAGCTCCCTTCACCGCATCAACCGTTGCCGCAACCACCTCACCTTCTTGATCACGCATAACTGCTCCTACGCCAATTTTGTTATCCTTAAAAACAGCTGAGTCCGGATTTATCTRTATGAAACCTACTGCTGGTGGTTTCCAGGTTAGCTGGTATTGTGTAGTTTCTTCCCCTTTTTTCCTTCCTTCATTGGCCATATGAAATTCCCCAACTAGACCTATTGCCTTTTGAACAATATACACCATATCTTTCCGTTTTCTACCAAAAGTCCATTCATTCCTTTGTAACCAAATACCCCAAGCCAAGCTCCAAAATTCATCCCACCAAAGTGACTCTGATTGCTTCTGCTGCCATTCGTAAACTACATCAAAAATTGAATTAAATTCTTCACACTTGATTCTCAACCGTAAGCGTGAGCTGTACCAAACTTTATCTGCTGCAGGGCATAAGAACATCATGTGCACCTCTGTTTCGATTTCCTCCCCACACATATCACATATTGGGTGTATGTCCATCCCTCGTTTAACTAGATTACACTTGACAGTTAGGCCTCCTCGTAATGCTTTCCATGCAAACATCCTTATTTTTGGGGGCACCTCTAGTTTCCATATTCCTTTCCATACTTTRTCATGAAGTGGTTTCATATTAGATGTTTCAGCCTTTTGTTTCTCCTTTTAAGCTAGATAGTAAGTACTTCGTACACTGAATAAACCACGTTTGCTATGATGCCACGTCCAGGAGTCTTCAACTTGGTAACAAGGCAAAACTATTTGCTGAATGGCTTCCTTTTCAGCCGTATGGAAATAAGAATCAAGCACATCCGTATCCCATTCTCCATATCTTATTAGCTCATGAACTAAKCTGGGGACATTATCCTGTATTGATTCTCATGCAAAAGGCTGGAAAGAAGGCAAACCAGGACCCAGGGGTCTTGCCACACATCAACAGTATAACCCTTTCCGATAATCATCCTAACACCTTTCTTGATTAAATTTCTAGTAGAAAATATTGATTTCCATGTAAAACTTGAGTTAGCACTTACCTTGGCATGCATAAAGCTTGTGAAAGGGAAGTATTTTCCTTTAAGAACCTTCACCATCAATGAATCCTTTGAGGTCAGTAACCTCCATGCTTGTTTTGCAAGAAGAGCTTTGTTGAAAGTTACTGAATCTCGCATCCCCAATCCTCCTTCTTTCTTTGATTTACGGATTTTTTTTCCCAAGATATCCACGCCAATTTCTTTTTTTCTCCTTGTTGGCCTTAGAAAAAACTCCTACAAAGTTTCTCAATTTCCCTCAAAATATTTTTAGGAAGCTCAAAACATTGCATCGCATATGTTGGGATCACTTGTGCAACTGATTTGATCAYAATTTCTTTTCTTGCTTGAGATAGCAATTTACCTTTCCATCCTATTAGTTTTTTCCACACTCGATCATGTATTGATTGGAAAATCTACTTCTTCGAACCACCCACTAATGTACGTAATCCAAGATATTTTTCGTGTCTATAAACTGCCTTAAAAGTCAACTTCATCTGAAGCATATTTCTCCTCTCTTACTCAATGTTTCGGCTGAAAGACATCTCCGATTTTTCCATATTCAATTTCTAACCCGAGGCAATCTCATAAGTTGACAAAATTTCGAGAATATTATCTACTTCCTCCTTTGTTGCTCGTACAAATAGAAGGCTATCATCTGCAAAGAAAAGATGGGCAATAGGTTGCACATGTCGTCCAATTATAATACCATGAATTTTATTTTTCCGTTCAGCTTCCCTAATTAGTGAAGAAAATCCTTCCACACAAAAAATAAAGAGGAAAGGGGAAAGGGGATAGAGGGTCCCCTTGTCTCAAACCTCTACTTGGGACAAAATACTTTGACGGCTGTCCATTCACAGGATAGTGAAAGAAGTCAAAGAAGTCGAGGTCACACAATTCATTATACTCTTAACAAAGCCTTCCGGAAAACCCATTCTCGTCATCAATATTCAATAGCTCAATTCGACTCAATAGTACGCCTTACTCATATCCAATTTGAGACTAAATGACCCTTTTATATTTACTATTGTCTTCTTCCTAGGTAGCTTGTGAATCAAATAGACAGCAAGATGTTATCGTTATGCAATTGACCCGACAAATACCACTATCTGGATCGTGAATCCAAAGGAGGACCTTCTTCAATCTATTGTGCTAGCGACTAGTCATTGCCACCAGTTTATATAGATGAGAAGCGTGCTAAACTGACTAATAGTCGAAAATAATTGGTAGTGTATCCACACACTTTCTTATGTTTGGAATAAGGGACAAATAGTTTCTAGTTATTCTGATGTTATATCGAGTACTTATTATTAAAGCAAGATACAAGATGCACGCTCAATGCACAAATCATGGACAGTCTTTCTCGAAGCTAGACATGTCGCCGAATATTTTTGATAACATAAAGCGACTACCTGCATCTGGTCCAGGCTTCATCACTTCATGTCCTTGTTGACCCTATACTCAATCTTTTCAGTGTCCAACAGTCACAAACACATAATTACATCTAACGAGCAGGTGGGAAATCACAAAACTAACATTTGTGTGACAGCTTCCAATATTCGAGTTAACAGCTCAGCAAGTTTGTTTCTCATCTCGAACGAATTTCCCCAGCTCGTCTTTTAGCTCATTAATTGTGTTTCTTTCTTTCTTAGTTGGGCTTCTGATGAAAACTTCGTATTTCTATCTCCTTCCTTAACCAAAGATTGTCTGCTTCTCTGCTTCAGAAAATTCTTTCACGGCTCTCCAATTCATCAAGTCGTTTTATCAATATTTGTATGCTTCTGTATATTTTCTTCAGTAGGTATCTTCCATTAGTGCTGCATTTGATGTTTTCTACTCCCTTATTTCTCTTGCAAAATCATCAAACTTATTCCTGCTCCAAGAGGTTAATTGTAAGGCTGTGTGGCTAATCTTATTTGATATGCTATTTTTTGTGTAACGCTTTCGCAATCTTCACCCAGAGTTTCATCTAGAGTCCACATCTCCTCAAAATGAGAAACCTTTCGAAATTTTGTTTTTTTAGGAATATCAGGACATCCTCTTCATATTTAACAGTAAGGGGAGATGGTCGGATTGATGTTTGTGAGATGTGAACAAAAGAGCCAGGAAGGCTTGTTTCCATGAGTCATTAGCAAAGATCGATCAAGCCTTTCTTGAAGTTTTCTCGCCTCCTATTATTCTTCCAAGTGTATGGATAGCTTGTGTCCCTAGATCTAGAACCCAACATCTACAGCGTTATTGATGAGGATGCAATAGGACGTTCAAAGATTTCCAAAGGTCGATTATATCATTCATAATTATAAATTTCAAGTCTCAATTGTTGGAAGAAAGATGGAAAGATTGGAATACGCTAGGAAACTTGGAATTTTCGATCAAGTAAGAGATATCTGGAAATCTGGTTGGAAGGATTAATATGTTGTATTATTTATTTTATTTTATTATTTATAGTCCGAATTATTATAGATTTGAATTTAGTTGTTAGGATATTTATTAGTTTGTTTAGGATATTATTAATTAGTTAGGATATTAGGATAAATATCTAGATTAGTTTAGGGTGTTAAACCGGTGTGGATTTCCGTGTTTTAATATAGTGAGTCGGTTAGGATATTTTGCGTGTTAATTAGGTTGGTTAGGATATTTACATGTAATTAGATTTGAGATATTTTAGGATAATGTTAGTTAGGATATTTTTATGGATAAATCCTATCTTTTCATAATTATCTTAATTAGTTTTAGATATTATTTGTATATAATATTATTGGTTTGAATTCTTCAATAAAAAGAAAAGAGAGATTATTTTTGTGTTTAAATTCTCTTTGTTATTCAGAGAAACCTTGTGAGTTTTGTGGTTGGTCGGAAATTCACTTGATTAGCTACTAGGTCGTTTGTCTCTTTTAGGGACTGGTTCATCTTGGTGAGTTAAGATCCTTCGAGTCTTTTCCAAGATTTGAAGTATTTTCTGTTTTCAACACTATAAAACGTTTTCATTCGTTTCTTGGATTTTTGAGGAATTCTTCCTTTTAAATCCACATCAGTTATGCAATATTTCAGCTTTGTGCGCCTTAAWWTCATTGCCTCRCTTCTTCTCGTCCGAAGTTAGCATAAGGTTAAAATCTCCTCCACACAGCCATGGTTTTGTTGAATTTTCAGCTAGTTTCTCCACCAATAAACCTGTTAGAATTTTGTTCTCATCCTCTAGAAATCCATATACTCCTGTAAACCTCCAACCATCTTTTATAAAATTGTTAACAATAACATCTATGTGGTTAAAAGAGTAGGATGAAACTGRTAAATCCATGTTATTGTTCCACATAATTGCCAAACCACCTTTTCGACTCCTCCCATCTTGGCAACCTACAGCTAGCACACAATCAAATCTTAATTTACCTTTCAAAGCCTCCATCTCTTTTTTCTTAAGTTTTGTCTCACTTAAGGAAACAACATGAGGATTTTCTGCTGATAACACACCTCTAAGTGCATTAACTGCAGAGGGATTCCCCAACCCTCTGCAGTTCCAGATCAGAACGTTACTCATTGGCCCTCGAGAGCCCTATCAGTGGGGCCCGCCACTCTGTCATGTATTATAGCAGAAATCTGATTATCCATCCCTCTGTCAGTGCGTTTTACCATCACAGCCGCTTCAATTTCAATTTCATCCAAGCCATTAGTATCCATGTCCCTATCTGTTCTTCTACCCATCCAAAATTTATTTTCAGCCTTTTCTTTAGGTGTTTGTGATCGTTGCACTCGCTTCCACTTCTTCCCCTGTTGTATTCCTCCCCCTGAATTTTCAATGTCACTTAATACCTCTTCCCCTGAATTATTAGCACTTACAGCAGCACTATTCAGGTTAGTAGCTTCGCCTGAAATATTTGCAATATTTCCTGTTGTCTCCTTTTCTTTTGGATTCAGCCCTACTTTGCCTAATAAATTCGCCATACCTTCCAAATCCTCCTTCAAATTCTCTTTCGTGTTTCTTGGCTTTGCCACAAAAAGCTTCTTCTTGCAAGAAGGTTCTGCATCACTAATCTTTTCAATAATTTTTTCTTGTTTTTTCCATGGTAAAGCTCTTATTCCTTGTCCAAATTTTTTATCAGGTGGCTTKTCTTCGTCATATAATTCACACTCTTTATCCCCATGGCCAAGGCATCCACACAAATAACAAATTAAAGGTAGACGTTCATATTTAACTTGGACTGTCATGTACTCACCTCCTCGAATCTTCAGTTTGATGTTATCTTTCATTGGTTGTGTGACATCTATGTAGACTTTGATTCGCATCGATCTTCCTATATCGTACCCATCTGAATAGTCCATCTTGATAAAAGTTCCAACCTTTGATGCTAGAGTTTTTGCATTGTCGATATTACCTCTTCCTTTGAAAGGAAGATTGTAGAATCGAGTCCAAATAGGCAGGGATTGCAATGGCAATTCGTAAGGTTTCCCCATATCGTCAATATCACTTAAACATATCACATGTTTGTCGAAGTGCCATGGTTGTCCTTCCCCAACCCTAACCTTGTCTTTCCAGTGGAAGAWTTGGAACGAGAAGGTTTTATCATCAATCTTGCTTGCCTCCATGCCATGTTTGGGGTTCCATATATTTTTCAAAGTCTCCATAAGTGCTCGTGCGTTGATGTTCCTTCTTGCCCTTGTCCTCCCTACAAGAACCAGGGAAGCTTTTTCAGTTTCCTCGTCATCACCACAACTCCACTCGACTTCATCGCGTTCCAGATTTTCTAAATTCTTCAATGCTCTTTCTTCGTTCTCCTGAATTTGTTTCAGGATTCTTGCAGTATTTGTTTCTTTTTCTTTGACGAAATCAGACTCTTTTGAAGCCATGAAAACAAAACTAGGGTTAGACCAAAAAACAATGGAAATGTTGTAATTCTAAGACAAAAAAGAGAGAGATCGTAAAAACAAAAGCCTCTGAGAGAGGACACGCGACTAGTTCTAGACTAGAGAGAAAAAACTCCTCAGAGAGAAAACTCTAGGAGACCCGAATATTTTTATTAGAATGCAATTGGATTTGACTTAGCTCTAAATGGATTATTTCCATTATCTATTTTTGCATTATTCTATGT
>SNQN01003730.1:0-11535 GCA_008642245.1 Bassia scoparia | reverse complement strand
GTACATGCTCCCAATTCCCTATTCTTTGCTCCTAGAAAGTCAAAAGATGATATAGATTCTGATTGGGATTTTATTATTTTTATTGTTATATGATTTTATCTATTATCAAAATGAATTAGTGGTCAGATTAGATTTAGTTTGTTATTTAATCAATTAATATTTAGATTTATTAGTTATTAGATAAGGTTTGAGATAAGGTTTGTTAGATATAGTTAGATCGATCAATCAATCAATTAGAGCCTTAGTTCCATAAGTGGGGTCGAACATCAACAACAAGTGATTATTCGGGGAAATCATCCACWTAGATTTTCCTTCTCCACCCCCTACAATTGAGAGCCACATTCTTTTGTAAATCCATTTGCTTTAAATCTTTTCTAACTCCTTCCCACCAAGTCATTTTCGGTCTCTATGTCGTTTAAAACCTCCCTGATCCCACTCATCCACTCTTCACATCGGTGCATCTTACATGCCCAAACCAATGCAAGTTGTTTTCCCTTAACTTGTTAGTTATACTTAGATATAGTTGTCAATTGTTGATAAGATATTAGTTGTATATCTTATCCTAGTTAGTTTTAGATATCTTTTTTATGTATAGTATTATAAAGGCAAAATTGCCAACAACTACCCAGATTTTGTCAATTTTTAAAAACAACTTCCCACTTTTTATTTTTCTTAAAACAACTGCCCGCTTTTTTGTTCATCTTTGCGAATCACTACCTAGTTTTGTATTCGGGCAAAAAAAAAAAAAAAAACAACTTTCCGGTGTGTGGGGCCCACCAATACCACTTTTCCTCGCAAAACTTGTTTGCTTTTACCTTTATACCCCCAATTTATTACTCCCTCTATTAATCTAACCAAACAAAAAATAAATAAATAAATAAATCCCACTTTCTTCTTCAATCACCGACTCACTATTACGTTCTTCTTCCTTTTCTTGTTCTTCCTTTCTCTCTCATTCTTTCACTCAATCCCACCCAAATTCACTCACAATCCCTCATAAACCAGTGATAAATCCCATATCTACTCAAATTTATTTGTCAAATTCTTCCAAAAACAAAATTAATATTATATTCGATTAATTTTCGAAATTTCTGGGATTTTTGGGCCATTGATMTTGSCATTTGGGGGTGAAATTTTGGGATGATTTTGCTCAAAATTGTTGTGTTGGTGTTTGAATAATCAGCTCCCATCCATTGTTGCTCGAATTTTGGCTAGTTTTGCTTGTAATTTCTGAGCAAATTTTGGTTTTAGGTCTTAAAATCCACTCGAAAATCTGAGTCGTGCTCTTTGGTTCGCGAATCTGTTCGAAATGCTAGACTTTGAGTGCGGAAATCTGCAATTTCTGGATTCTTATTGTTCTTGCTCGAATCTGATGTTGCTTGGGATGAATTTCTGCTCGATTGTTCTTCTTTTTTGTTGGGAATTGTGATGAGGAGTAGTGGAATTGTGAATTGTGATAAGAATTGTGAACTGTGAATTGTGATAATTAGATTAAATAAATATGATTTTTTTGGGTTTTGTTCGCTGGCTGAAACAGAACAGAACCAAATTACAGAGTGACATCCATGAAACTGAAGAAAGAGAGGAAAATGAACCCTGCAAAATTCTCAGAAGACCATTTTAATGGTGATTGCATTGTAATTGGCTGATGGGAGAGGGCAGAGGGCAGAGGGCAGAGGGGGTATAACCGTATAAGACTGAAGAAAGAAAGATATAAGATTATTATAAGGTGTAGTAAATAGGGGTCTAGGTGTAATTGCAGCAAGTGAGGAAAAATGGTATTAGTGGGCCCCATGTACCGGAAAYCAGAAGTGGGTAGTGGTTCGCAAAGATGAACAAAAAAGCAGGTAGTTGTTTTAAAAAAAAATAAAAAGCGGGTAGTTGTTTCTAAAAGTTGACAAAATCCGGGTAGTTGTTGGCAATTTAGCCTCCTATAAATAGGACCCGAATTCTTCAATAACAACTAATATTTTAAAACTTTTATTAAATTAAACCATTGTGTTTAAAGTTTTCATTCAAAGTTCGTTTTAGGGGTTTATGAGTCTAAAACACTCATAAATCCACATCAAATGAAATGTACATATATTAGTTGCAACTTGAATATATTTGAGTTTCATGATATTCTTGAAGTGGAAGAGTACTAACACTTCTTTATCAAAAACCATACATGTCAATAACTCCTAGTTCCCTTTTGCATATCATTTGCCTTACATGTCCATACTAACGTTAATGATTTTCCCTTATTTTGTTTGTACCATGTCTGTGTACGACACCAATGTTTCTATGGATAAACCTTATTTTGATTGTGCTCCTTAAAGTTTTTTCGCACATCCATCTCAACATCTCTGTTTCCCCTAACTTTTGATTGTGCTCCTTCTCAGAAGTACACCATTCAATACCATAGAGTAACATTGGTCTTATGTCYGCTATCTTATACCTTCAACYTGTTTCGATCACACAACACTTCTCTGGCCATACTCAAGTTACATCGTGTAAGTCACATCTTGGTCAATATTGCCATTCTTTTGAATGATTGACCAAGATATTTAAAACACTCACTCATGGACAAATGATTTTCTTCTAACTTTGCCAATAGACTTTTTGCCCGTGTTTGTGTCCCAAAATGACATTCCAAATATTCGATCTTACTCCGATTTAGCGTAAACTCTCTAGATTCCAACCTTTGGCTCCATTGCTCCAATTTGGCTTTAAACCCAATTTTTAATTTTATCCACCAAAACGATATCATCACAAACAACGTACGCCAWTGAACCTAAGATTGGATTGAGCTTGTTACTTTATCTTAAACCATTGCAAAAAGAAAAGGACTTAACTCACTCTTGATGCAAACTGATGCGGATATAGATTAGAACTTTATTATTAGCATTATTTTATTGTTATTGTCGGATAAAATCAGTTTATCTAGGTATTTTAGGTCCGTAAATATCGAAATAATATCCAAAGATATAGATTAGATTTGTTTGTAATAGATTATATTTATTTTGTTTGTTATTTTCTAGAGATATCTCAAGTTATAATTAGATATAGTTGTTAATGGATAAGGTAAGAGTTGTATATGCTATAAAGTAAAATAGGACCGAAGTTGGTCATTAATAAAATCAYTTTTAGAGTTTCCGTTTAAACACTTTGTGTAATCATCCTTTATTTGTCAAAACAGAACCTTGTGTCGTTCTTATTTATGTGTTTACTTACTTAGGTGGTTTGTCGGCCTTTGTGAGTTAAGATACTCTAATTGGAGTGTGTCTCGAGAGTTATGGTTAAATTCCAGTCTTTTATTTTCGTGCACCATCATAGTTTTGGGATTCTTTCCTAGAATTCCATTCAACGTCTGTTTTTTTTGGGTTTATGATCTACAAAACTTATGAATCCACATTGAAATTTTGGCGAGTGCTAAGGGTATAGGGGAAGGATATACAAGGGGAACAACTGGGGAAAGTTTCAGCTTAAAAAACTTGATTTGGTTCAGTTTTTGGTTTGACAAAAKATAGGTTTTAGGTGCAACATGTATGGTTTATTTGTTTCGTCCAAAATTTTGAGTGCAAAAATCAGTTTTTGATGTGGATTTAGAAGTGTTTTAGACTCATAAACCTAGAAAAACAAACGTTGGAAAGAATCCCAAATCTATGATGGCGATTAAAAAAAGAAAGACTGGAATTTAACCCTGACTAGACACACTCTCAAATTACAAGATCTTAGCTCCGAAAGGTGGACAAACCACCTAAGTAACTAAACACGTGAATGATAATGACACACCTTCAAACTCACAAGTTTTTCCTTCAATAAACAAAGAATGATAACACAAAGTGTTTCAACAAAAACTCTAAAACTAATTTTATTAATGACCAAACTGGTCCTATTTATAGTACAAAAAAGGTAAAGAAAATATACAATTAGCTACGCTGACTGTTTAAGGATATGATAGGGATAAGATATACAATCATACCCGTTACTGCAATTACAACTATATCTAATAGATGAGAGATCTTGCCTAAGATATGCTAACAAACCTATTCTCAGAAAATAACTAGAAAATCTAAAATAACAAAACCAAAATTAGGAAAAAGTTGTGGGAATAATCCCACTTTTGTCGTCCGCCCATAGTTAATCCCAATAAATAAGCCCAGCCTTAACACCTTTTAATATTACCCAATTGTTCACTAATGAAAGAGTGTAGACATAACTCCTAGATGATCACTCGCTTAGTTTATACCTCATTATTGCTAGACCGAGGGTTTTTTATCTTTTTTGAAATAGATGGTGTTTTTTAATTGGAAGATAATCCTCCATAACCACCACCCTCTGCAGCAGCCACATGGCCACCGCTAGAAGATACCAGAGATGACACCTTGGCGAGTGGCACACTTTCGGGTTAGATCCCAACACCCGCTCATCTTAGCGCAGCTAGTCCCTTCTTAAACCCACGCGTACCGCACACCTCACTGATTAAGCAAACACACAACCCTCGCGCAAGTCGCACAAGCCGCATTCGAGAGTCTGTTTACCCTCGCTGCGCACCGCACCTTCTGACTACTTGCCTCCCGCCACCCTCACAATACAGACCCTCTCTCGGCCTCGCACCACACCGCTCTAGCAGCAAGCGCCGGACCACCCACGGACAACTGCCGTCTAGTAGGTGTGGTGTGTGAGTGGTGGGGGTTAGAGGTGGTGTAGGACGACTTAGGATTAGTGTTATCTTTTTTTTGTTTTTTTTATTAATAAAAAAATGGCGACAATGATTAGGGCAGGTCACAAGTCATGAAGGTCATAAGGTGCATAATGGGAGATATTAGGTGCTTAAGGAGGTGGATTTATTGTTGGGGTTTAATAGCAAGGACGGATTAATTGAGCGAAGCAAACAAAAAGGTGGGTGGAATTATGTCCATTCAATTTTACCAGGATAAATAGTAGGAGTTTATATCAAACAAGATCTATTCTTAATGTTTGATTATAACTCTTGATATTTTCGGAGTCATAAAATGACATAAATAATCCAGGTAGATCTCACCATCTATTGTTATATTAAAAAAGCTAACACGACAATGTTGGTCGAAGATAATTTTTTTGGTGAATTTGCACCTTTTTTGGCCCCTTAGGAGTAGCCCGATTAGAATGAATAAATAAAGTAGTAAAAAGGCAGTGAAATGAAAACGAAAATATTCTAACAATTTATAAAAACATATATAAATAAGAGTTATCTTCATCCAAAAAATAGTTTTAAAAATAAATAACTAAATATTAGAACAGTACAAATAAAAAAAGTAAATATCTAACAAAATTAATAAACTTTAGATGTAAAATCCCAATCTCACGAACACTTGATATGATAGTCTAATGATGGTTTTATGAATTTTGTAAATTTTTTTTGATCTTAAAACACCTATGTGCCACGTTATACGGTGATTTCTACCTTCGGTAATGATAAAGATAAATCTGAGAGTGGATTAGGAAGTTTTAATGCCGTATTCGGGATCATTAAACCCATCGTTGTAATGAGGAAGTCTATTGTCAACACCCACCACAAGTTCCATACATCTTATTCTAGTTAGATATCCTTATTCAGGTGAATACACCTTTGTGGAATACCTATCCTCAACATTACCCACCAGAGTTGCCTAATGGAGTAGTAGTTAGCATTTTAGATACTCTAAATATAAGTAGAATTTCATGAATCATATTGTGCACCTAAATAACGATCTCATACATATACAAATAAAGGTTCACATAATTGTTTAGAATTAACCTTTTGATGCYTGAATTGCACTTGCTTCTTCATCCTTTGCGATAGATAAAGAGCATCGGATATGACTTTTCTATTTAGTCCACTGGCTTGAATCAATACTCCACTAATGCTAGTTGATCAGAAAAACCTTCTACCTTTATGGAGATGAAAAACTAGTTTATAGAGAATATATTAACAGGAAGCGTTAGGTTCTTTCCACCAAAAGCTGAATAGTATTAATGATTTTATCCTTAATCATCTAATTAATATATAATGATAATTAGGTGACTTAGGTTAAATAATGTCCCATATCTTTCTCCTCTTGATCAATCACCATAACGCTTCCTGTTAATATATTCACTATAAACTAGTTTTTCATCTCCATAAAGGTTGAAGGTTTTTCTGATCAACTAGCATTAGTGGAGTATTGATTCAACCCAGTGGACTAAATAGAAAAGTCATATCCGATGCTCTTTATCTATCGCAAAGGATGAAAAAGCAAGAGCAATTCACGCATCAAAAGGTTAATTCTAAACAATTATGTGAACCGTTATTTGTATACGCATATCCTCGCGGTTATTTCTGTTTGATGGAAATGTTTGTTTATATGATATATGTTCATTATTGTTTTTATATGGGTTATATCATACATTAACATAAAAAAAATGGGCTATGTGCCTAGCTAAAAAGAAATACAAAATAAGAAAACAAAAGAAAGAAGAAAATAAGATCTTCTGTATTAAAAAAGTTAGCTGCTTTGTTGCATAGGATGAAAAAAAATTCATATTTATATGATATATATGTTTTGTTTGCATATTAATATTAATATTAATAGAAATTGATGATATTTAGATGTTTTGTTGTATTGTATTTGTTTTGATGATCTATTTTAACGAGTTTTGTATGCATGAGCAAAAAAAATGTTGAATATCTAAGAAGTGTGCCTCATTTCGATGAAGCGCGTGCCTTGCGTCTCGCACTTGCGCTTTTTGCTTAGGCTCTAAGACCCTTATTACCATAAATGCACCCTACACGTTTTCTTACACGGGTTATTGTGTGAGATCTGTTTAGACGGGCTTGGGTTTATTTATTTCTAACGCAAAGCTCTTTAGCATTCTCTAACAAGGTGTAAAGAAGACCTCAATAAACAAACTACTATCAGTATAATACAATCCAAATTATTGTTAGTAACTGAACTAGAGTCGACTCAAGGACACCATTACATCAATCACTACACTTGGGTTACACTGTAATTCGGGTCTGGGAATTGTAGTTGCGTTGTTGAGTAGGGAACACGCCCATGAAATCATCGTTTTGGTACATGTCGTAAGATGTGATAGTTTTATGCAGTATGTCATACAGCAGTCTACCATAACCCTCCTTTATTCAGGCTTGGGCATGCAACAAGAAACCCAATGGCAGAGTTATATCACCTGAAGCAAATATCTTAAATGTTTTTCTGCAATAGTTAGATCATATGTCCTCTACTGATAAAGAATTTATTAATTGACATTTGCAGATATTATTTGATGAGATACCAGAGGATGTTATCGACAAGCTTGTAAGTACTCCCCTTCCCCAAAATTACTGATGTTTCATGTCATTTAATTTTTTTTAGAGCAATGGTGTGAGTAGGATTCTTAAGCAAGTAAGATTGATAGATTTTCACTATGTTCTTTCCCTTCCCAATTTCAGATTGAAGAGGGTGCAGTGTTGAACGTTGCTGGTGGCTTAATAATTGAACATCCTCTCGTATTACCTTTGGTTAAGCAAGTGGTTGGTCCTCCATTTTCAACCTTTGTTCCAGTAGACTTATAAAGTTATAAGATAGGGAGTGTAGAAAAAATTTACTTTGGGCATGGTGTTCAATATATAGAAATTCCTGCCATATCATGTGGTTATCCAAACAGCATAGTGTTAAATGAGTATATACCATTCGGAAAAGATTGACATATGCATCTTATATATACCAGTTGAAACTATAAACTAGTCAAATGTTGATCCAACACTTCCACCTTGTATCTTATATATACGTTGAATGCTTTATTGCTTCGCTCAGTTGGTTCTTTTTAATGTTCATGCAGGTTGGAACAACTGACAGCGTGATGGGCCTTCCAAAAGCAGTTACACAAAGGTTAATTGCAGAGTCACTGTAGATTGTAGATGGGAAATGAAGGTGATATTTACGACTAACAATATCCACATAATGCAAAAATGATCTTGTAAGTGAAGAATTGATTTTCTTTGATGAAGCAGATTAGCAGAACATCAGAACAGCTAGTTGCTCGATACGATCATATGTTTTGGTCTTTTTGGCATGGAAATCATTTCTAGGTCATTGATTATGCCAACCCATTTTTTCTGCYAAAGCAATACWTACTGTCATTGTTATTGTTTATTAACCAATTTACCGCACATTTTTGGAAGTGGTTCCGGCAATTGCCGACTAGTGACTACTGACAACAAAATATTTGCTCCATAACTCGTTATACTGGTCTCAATCCTCTCTGTGATTTCGCTGAGCAAAAGGAACATCAATTAGACCATATTTAGATTTCTAGGTGATACAATCAGGCCATATCATGTAATATTACTAGTTGGCATCAGACAATGTAGTGCTAGTGTGGTGATACTTTTGCGACACTAGTTCGCCACACTAGCGCTACATAAGACGAAATCGTTGGCTACAAGCGAACTAGTGACATCCAAACGTTTACTACATTACTGGAAAAGGAGTTAACGRAACTTTTGAGCAAATAAATGAGACAAAATAAAACTAATCCTTTCCTTGGTCTGACGTCAACATCATGCTATATCATTAAATCACAACCAGTCAACCACTAAGTAGGGCATGTTCAGCTTAGTGTTTTGAAGTAGCGTTTATCGTTCAAGGTAGATTAAAAAGCTACTTTGTAAATTATATTATTGTTTGATAAGGTAGCGTGATACGAATTCAGATTGAGATTCGATTTTTATTTTTATTATAATATGATTTTATCCAATTAGTAGCCAGATTTGATCTAGTTTGTTATTTAGTAAATTTTGATTTAAATTTAAAACAAACTTTTTAAAATATATATTTTTTTTATTTTGCAAAGAACAAGCCATACATAAAAATCATCATTGAATTAACCACATGTTGATGCCTTAGGTTTGATAGAGCTTTTAACCTTTGACATCCTACCTCAAAACCCCTTTCTCTTATGTACACTTCTATTCCCCAATTTTCCCTCTAAATGTTCTCCCTTTAGGGAGATTTTATCCCAAATCTCAAGATTTATGCAAATCGTATATGTCACATTAGTTTTCTACTAACTTTACTATCAACAAACTCTTATTTTTACACTTTATCACAAAACTTTATCTGAGCCTATCTCATTCTTTTTTAAACAAAACTATTGATTAAAAAAGAAAAAAATAAGACCAATACAACTTGAACAAGTACGAAATGAGTCATTGAGTTGAGTCTTGATTTCATACTCTAGTGGCCTTAGGGGACATTACCTTTAGATTTGAGGAGTCTCATCTCAAGACTCCACTCAATACTCCGATAATCTTACCCTTATTAACCATCTTCATTCCCCTTCTCCCTTTTTGCTGTTTACTCCATTACTTTCTCCCTCATTTCAACCAATTATTATTTAATTGCAAGGAGCACTTCTGTGACTCGTGAAATCTTGGGGTATAAAGTTTGATTGTGCCAAATTCACAATTCAATAGGACAAAAAGCGCTGCAATATCTGGCTTGATGATGTTACACTTAGATCGTAAGCTAACCTTATCCTTAGCGCAAGTACAAGGAAGCTACTCTCGAATGTTCCACGAAACTTAAGATGTCAAAGATTTCTTCCCAATTGACCTCCGTGAGATATTATTAGGAATTGAAAGAAGGAGAACATGCCTAATAGAATCAGTCAAGGCAGTTGCAAGAGAAGGCAGAAAATGCCCTCTTACAATTCAAGAACTGTCCCCCACTATWGRAGCAGTTACCCGCAGATGCAAGACCTAAAATAAAAGAAAATAGTGTGAGAAACACACACGATAATTCATATAGAGACCATCACTTGTACGAGCAATATTAAGAGAGTTTAACATTGARATTCAAAGAGATCATACGAGAACATTTGAGAGTCAACATACTTGTACTTGTAATCATCGAAGTTAGTAGTGAATTGGTGGACTCATAGCCACCCGCGGTTTTTACCCTTATTCATGGAGTTTTTCGCGTCACTATTTTGGTGCTTCGTTCCTCCCCTGCTCCCTTTGCTTTTATTATCGRGTTTAATTTATTTATTGTTTGTAGCTTYATCCTAGCGGTAGTCGTACCAGCTTAGTTTAAATAGTGTAGCATATTTTTGCATAAATGATATACGGTATTTATGTTTTATTTATAAGCACATTTTCATTAGTTTTCGGTTAGTTTTAGTTAGACATTTCGGAGCTTTGACTTGTTTGGAAGACTCTTGCGCACATATTGGGCTTAAATGATCATATCTTTCTACATACACAACATTTTGATGTGATTCGAATTGGAGATGATAGATTTCTTCAAGAGCTTTAATTTCCAATGATACTTCTTAAGGCTGATTCAGACAAATAARGAAGAAGTTATTCSAGCTTCAGTGAGCACTTCATGCAGAAWCGCWTCRTTGTGTACATACTTGGATTCAAACAGTCATATCTTTTGATATACACAACATTTTGACGTGATTCTYATTGGAGATAATAGATTTCTTCAAGGGATTTCCAACGGTAGGTCTTAAGACTAATTTAGACAAACGACAAAGAAGTTATGCCACTTTCAGTCATCGTTGCGCACAGAATGTTGCCCTTGCGCGGTTTTGCTCCTACTTGCTCAAGTTGCCCACTTGCCTTGCTTTTACCACTGGTTGGACGTGGTTTTCTACTGTVCAAGGCCTTCAAGCAGCTATATTTGATTGAAGGGAGAGCATTGCACTATAAATAGGAAGGAGCTCCCATCATTTTCATAATGCTTTTTATTTTACATCATGCTTTGTAGTCTTTAGATACTTTAAGCATCTAGCACCTAAATATTAATCAAAATTACCTTGTACTTCATGTTCTTCGTGTTCTTCGTTTCATGTTCTTCGTTCCTGTTCTTTGTTCGTGTTCTTCGTGTTCTTTTCTAATTCACTAATCACGCACTAATCTTTATTTTTCGTTACCTGATGTATTGTATTGATATATGGTTTTTCTCCCCATTCTCTTGCTATTTTGAATGATTTTTGGCCTTCCGAAGGCCCTCTTTGCTACTAATGCATTTGTTTAGTGATTGAATGAGTTTTAGGTTGCTTTCATTSATTTGGAGTGATTTTGGACTCATTTGCGAGCACTACGGAGCTTTAAAAGGAGTAGTGAGGAGCTAGGAGTGGAGCTACGCGAAGAATGATCGTTGCGAAACATCGATTTTGATATATGCTCACTCTTTGGGTGATAAGTCACGTTTCMTATGTTGMATTGGTGTGATTCTAAATCGCATTGGAAAGTAGACTTCGAGAGCTTTGATTTGATAGGTCATATGCCTAATTTGGACTACCAGAGCTCGAGATATGGCCTTCGAAAGATAGCCCAGTGAAACTGCCGCTGATGTGGTTGCGTGAGATAGTTTATCAACAAACTATCGGCAAATACTAGTGAGGTTCTAATTATTTTATTGTGGAAGARTTAATTGAATAACTAATAAAAATTGTTGGATAAAAACCTTGATAGCCTCAACTACAAGGGGTTTCACTCGGCCTCAACCTTATGAGAAGTGGACGCACCACAATAGCAAC
>SNQN01003729.1:32757-50703 GCA_008642245.1 Bassia scoparia | reverse complement strand
CAAAACTAAAACCCATTTTAGCCTCAATACATGATACAAAAGAAAAGGAAAAAAAAACAAACCAGAAAACTTCCAAAGAAGGACAAAAAAAATCATATCAGCATCTACATAATCAAACAACGCAAAATGCAGAAAAATAACAAAACCAAAACATCTCAAATAAAAGGTACTAAAATTAAAACATTAGACTCAAATAATCAGAAGCAAAATTGAACACTATACAACAAAAACCAACACAAATAACAAATAAATCATTTAAAATGGAGAAAAACAGGCCAAAAACCCAGAAAAATTTCAAAAAAAATTGTAAAATAAACCTTCAGCCTCATACACAAACAAAAGAATCAAAAAACAACCGAAACCCAAAATCGAAAAGAAAAGGAACAATAAACAATACGACCTTTGACTCATCATCACGAAAGCATAGTGAGAGAGAGTGCGAAGCATTCAATCAGAGTTGGCCATTAAATCGTGCAAATCTGAAGCTAGCCATTCAGATCAGGACTGCCATAGCCGTCTGTCTTTGAGTCTGAGTTCAAGTTTCTTCTGAGATATAACGATCTCAGCTAAGCGTCATCCAAAGCTGCTAGCATCTTCCGATGCTTCGCTGATCTCGCACGTCAACTTCCATGGCTGTGTTTGCTATGTTTTCTGGGATTGGTTTTGTGAGAGAGAGAGAGAAAGGTATATTGCAATTTCTGCTTTCTCATTCTCACAATATATGGTGAGAATTTCTGGATCCTAGACAATTCTAAGATACGCAATCCTGCATGTTCGTATGTCTATTAGTCTTACTTTATATTACGAAAATTTTGGAAAATAATTGTATAATAATTTACTATATAAACCGAATTTTAATTTTAGAAGAGGATATATAATTTACGATAAATAAAATAGGAAAAAAAAATAATAAAATATTTTAGATATTGTACATTTATTAGTAACATCCAATTTGAAAATGAACCAACAAAAAACGACAGGAACAAATAAATAATAATTTAACATGCTAATTTTATTGTAATACGATATTGTTTTTTTTTTAAAAATACTATGAAATTAACGTTATATTGAAAATTTACTACTCATTGGTTAGTACGAAATTTTACTATAACTATATCGTAAAATTTTTACACTATTAACGAAAATTTCATTAAAAAAATAGTATTTAAAACTAGTAAATGTCAACTGTCATATATCGACTGAATTTAGGAAGTTATTAATAAAACTCTCGTCCCTTAAACCCTCTCTTACGGAACCCGCACATCAATCGCTCTACTCTTCGCGGAGAGATTGCCCAAAGGCTCATCGTGGCTCATCAATTCCTTGCCTTGTCGGTGATCACCCACCCGTTTTCCCTCTTTTAGCTTGCAATTGCACCGGAGTTTCGAATACGCTTTTCTATCCACTCGTTATGTTCCTCTTATGCGTGTCGATCTTCTAGATCTTTCATCATCTGGTATAGTGTTTGAGATCTTTGGATAATTAATGTTAGGCATTAGTTAATCGAATTGCGCCTATTCCCTCGGATCAGAAATCGGACTCGCCCTTATTTTTATGCGTATTGCCTTATAATAATTCTCAACTTAGCTTATTTGTTTGTCTTTTGTTTGCTTTCTTTATGTTTATGAGTTCCCCTTTGATTGTGTGGGTACTTCCATTCATTTTACGGTTGAGTTCACCGTTATTTGAGATCGCTCGTGACTCATGCCTTTCACGAGTCAAATTCTGAGGTGTTGCTGTGGCTGTTTTTGATTTAACGTTGACTTGATATTTCCAACATCGCGACTTTTTTGCAGGACCTCTTTACTGACTGTTTTCCAGCGCTTTGAGCACCCTACGTGATAGTAATAATTGGATCACACATCGTATGGTTCTTTTATTTATAATTACCCTTGAGCGTCTAGTCTGTTTGTTTATTTGTTTGTATTATTCCTCCTAGATCTAATCTATGAGTTGGGTTTTTAGACACATTGTGTTATGTTCTTTGATGTGACGTCACCAATCAGTCGATTGTTGGGCATGTCTAATACATTTGCCAAACATGTATCCAATTACTTCTACATCTGTATACCAATTTGCGCAATTCACAATCAATATGTTGATTAAGATTTCTTTAAACTTATTGGTTCACAATCTTAAACCAATCATACGATTATGAGTTTTGGATAGAATATTATTTCAATTAGTTTCACGAATGGTTTATGTTGTTTAACTTCTCCACAGTAAGAATCTTTTACATTCGTATCATAGACTTCGACCTGTCTAACTCGTCCCAATTCGAGTCAGATGCCCCATTAGTACTAACGGTTCCCTGCCTAAATTTACTTTCATATGTATATACCCGATGACAACCCATTTATAAATAAATAATAAAACATATATCTAAAAGTCTAATACTTTGCCTTTTATTTCTCATCTTTGTAGTTTTTTAAAAAAAAAATCTCATTTTTACCAACCATTATTTTTCTATTATTAGTTTACCCATTAACCTTACAATATATAAACAGTTTCCTTTCATGCTATCATGCACGCTTACAATTACGGCTAGCAGATGCGGTCTGAGCCAAACCCGCAACCAAACCGCAATTACGGTTGTTTGGTTTGCGTCTGAAAATTCCGCATTGGTTCTTTATTTTCAACCCACATTCGGTTTGTTTGTTTATGATATTTTTTAAACCAAACTCTAAACCCTAGTTATGTAAAGACTCCAAACCAAGAAAGTCCAAATCTATGTTATAATCTAAATGTTGCATATCTCTCTAAAACTGGTTTTCCTCTTTTCCTTAGTTAAAGAATCTAATGAGCAGGATCTAGGGAAGAACAGTTCTGGACTTATTGGAATAATGAAAATCAAGAAAGAATTCAAAGTCAAGAAGGTCGGATTCCTTGTAGAAATGACTCAACATGGTTACATAGATTTAGGTTCTAGATATATCTACTGCCTTGTATATATATGAAATATTTCTCAAGATAAAAAGAAAAATACTAAGTTTGTATTTATCTATTAAAGATTTTGCATCCGGAATTTGTGAAAATATTGCTAAATATAACCTAGAAAATATAATATTGATTACATTAAAATTTAAAGATTAATTTCTGTTAGAATCTTAAAGACTATATATATATCTTTCCTTTTTAAGTTTTTATCTTTGGGAAAAAACGTTTCTAATTAAAATCGATTTAGAAAAAAAGAGCCATTAATAGAACGATTATGAAGAAACTGTTCTATATGAAGATAATAAGGGATTACATACGATCACTCTATCAAGTAAACGTGGATGTGAGCTTCTGGCAATTCCACTTACAGCAACTCTACAAAAAAGTTAGTGGTAGTACTTACGCTGTCTTCACGCACTTCATGTTACTTATAAATACACTCATTGAAAATAAACATACACACACCTGAGCAAAGATACTTAATAAGAGCTTTATTCATATGTTACCAAGCATTAGATTATTCTACATGAGTTAAGGCTTCCTTCTGTTGATCTGATACGTGGGTGTGTGATATCATAGCAAATAAACTCATAGCCCGAGGATCTTCATAGAAATCGAGTTTAGTTGAGCTGTTCGCCACCAAGAGAGTTGTCCGAGTCAGAATTCCCTTGTGAACTAACGATGTCTTATTTAATTAGTTTGCATTATTGCCGATTATAATAAACGAAATTCTTGTTGTATCAGACCACATCTTTTCTTCTTGCGTTTCTGAGGTCCGTTTGAAAATTCCCTATCCTGGTATTCTCGTTATCAAGTTTCTTTTAATTCCGCCGAAAATTACTTAATTCTCCTCAATACAAATTCACCGCCCCCCTATGATATTGTTCGAGTCACCAACCACAAACCAAAACCGAAACCGCAAAATTACGGTGTATGTTTAAAACCCAAATGCAAACCGATTCTCTTAAAATGTTTATTGACACTTTGTATTGCTTTTTACCACATTCATTATACATTTCATCTTAGCTTCTCACCTGCGTACTTCTAAATTGTCATATAATAACATACATTATATCTATATTTATATGTTTTGTAGATTTCCTAAAAGGATGATAGCATCGGCCAAGCCTGTCAATGATCTATCGCATGATAACCAATAGCATGTAATTAAAAAAACTTAATGGTCGTCAAAGATGCCTGTGCCCGTGCGTCTTGCCGGAAACAACTAATCTATTTTTTATGTATTATTTTTGAAGTTTGTTAAATTTAAATTCTATGTTCTTTTAGATCACTATATATTGTTAGCTATTCTGAATTTATTAAACATACTTTGAATGCCTAATAACTATTTTAATGTTTTTGTTTAATAAAGAAAAGCGTAAAAACGCAAACCTGCGACCTCACCAAATCCAAATTCGTTCGATTGTCCTCGTCTGAAATAATGCTTTGTCCGGTCTGAAAAATCCCAAACCGCAAAATTGCGTGAGTTATGTGCGTTCATAGCTTGCAGAACGCACCAAACAGCAACTGCTCATGCCCACTTACAATTACAAAAAAAAATAATTGTTGTCTTTAATTGAATTTGAATAATAATAATGTTAATATTTGTAATTGTGTTGAAAATGATTGAAATATTGATCAGATTATTTCAAACACATTTTAACCAAACTTATTTTATGTAAAATTCCTCCTTAGGCCAATGTTCTTTTAATAGAACAATTAATGAAATAAGTCTTATAATCTATGCGCCTCCAATAATAAAGATGTCTGTTTAAGCGAAAATTTATCAACAGGTATATTACCTTATTTACCATTAGGAAACTTACTCATTGCTCCATTACTTGTTGCTACGTTCATATTAGAATTCCCTATACATTACTTGTTTTCTAGATATTTTTAAAAGTCTATATTGTTCACGTATAATCTGCTTAAAAGATTTATCTATAAATCTATTAAAATATGACAGCAACTTATTATTTATCTTATACAAAATATTTAAAAGGATTCTTGAACGTGAAGAGATGCCACGTGGCACTCCCCATTTCAAAAAACAAGATATCATCGTAAGACATAAAAAATAAACTAATTATATCTTAAGCAATATCTTTGAACACCAATCGTGACTTCTTTTTAAAAAATCATAATAACTAAACCATTAATCCATAAAATACACTTATTACTGAAGAATATTAATGATAAAGTTCCTCTTTGATATTCATTTTTTTCTTAAATGGCAAATCTGAACATAAAAATTTCGACCAATAATGTATACTAGTATAGCTAATATCAAAAAAATTGATTATATTCATATATCCTTCTTTAAACACATCGTCAACAATAGTTAATGAATTTTGAGATAGTCAAACCAAAATTAGCACTGAGAAGTACATCATTTATTGAATCACAGATTGCATAACATAAAGAAATTTAATAATAATACGATGTGCAATGCTCTTTTTTTTAAAGTTATGAAAACAGATAGACACCGGGCAATGCCTGTCTAAATACTAGTTACATGTGAAACGTTATAAAAACTCAATACATCAAAGTCTATCACAATGATCCTAACCGGATTTGAACTAAGTCTCACAGACCCACTAGGCTCAACCAAAATCTAAGTCTAAAATCATAGACGACGACGGCTCCCTCTTAGGCACCGGGCTTGGGGGCCATCCTTTCGATCACTCATAATAATTATCAATTGTCTACGTGCAAAGCAATTGAGCCATTTTAAAATCACCTTAGCTTATAGACAATTCCGCTGATATCATCGCAAATTCTAATGAAATCAAAGCTCTTCAATTAGAATGGATTCGATTTTTTCAATAATCGCTGTGTGTTGCAAAGCAACGTCTTGAATGACAATTACATTAATACAAAATTTTTACATACAGTAGATGATAGATTATCATTTCATCTCATGATTTACACGAAGATACCTTCATAACACAAAATTAATCTAACACCACTATAGTGTTATTAGAGTACTTAAAAAGATGTTAGTCAGTTCAGACAAACATGACCAGATATCATGCAAGCAAAGTTATTTTGAAAATTGGAATAAGACCTTTTAAAAAATTTTTTGTAAAAAGACCTTTTAAACAATTTTATTGTAAATAAAGGAACCTTACAAAAAAAATAATGCGAAGGAAAAAACATCCACAATATATATCCGGCGTGTACATCTTTCATATATACTTTAGACCCCGGTGTAAAAACTCCAATTGCACTCCTTTTTTCATTTTACACTTCCTCTTTTTTCAATTCCCTCATTTTATTTGTTATATCATTACTACATGTCTCCTCAATTCTCTCAGCTATTTTATAAATTTTTTTGAGTCATCCTTCAAGCAACTTGGGTCCACCGTTAGTTCATCTCTCGTGCAAACTGCGGGCAATTCTATCTACACCATGAATAATGATTTTATATTCCATACCAGTCAATTCATTCACCCCATTATAAATTCCGACAAATTCTCAATCTACGCGCAACCACCTTCATTGGCCCATTTATCTTCCTTCTGCTTTCAAAACTTCGATTCCATTCACTTTTCTATAAGTTTATTCAATTCTATTTAATTTCAATGAGTAACAAAAAACCATGTATCAGAGCGTGCATCAAACAACGAAACCCAAATAAGTTTAATTGTCCAGAATCCAATATGATTAAAGTATAGGAGTATTTAAGTTTAATGCCGATTTGAAAATTCAATATTAGGATTTGCATTTTTTGTTGTGTTAAATTCTGGAGATGATGAGAGTTTCTTATGCTTTGTTAATTATATATTACTAACTATAATTCCTCTGACATTTCCTGTACGTTTGAAAATGTAATTTTGCGCTTATGATGTCTTTAGTGATAATGTGATTGTGCTTATAACTTTAGTTAACTCGAAATGCGAAGATTGTACACATCTTTGACTATGATTAATCATTAGGGTCCTTGACTTAATATTATATAAGTATATTGTGGTATTTATGTGGATTCAGTTGTCAGAGTTAGCGAACAAGCATAGACGTGCTAGAGTGTTTAGTAACCCTAATATGAAACTCTACAATATATTGATTAGCTTGAGATTAATTGTAAGAATTTATTTCGAATTTGTGGCACTGTGATTCAAGGAGATCTTGGTTTAGGAAGTTGATAAAGTATAGAGGGAAGTAGTTACTTTGCATAATCGTAAGCGTTATCAACTATTACCAAGGACATACCTAATGAAATCCCTAGCATTCGTGATGTCTCTTACCATCGTAGTGGTTCTCCCATACCATAAATATCTAATCAGTCCCTTTAATCAGACTATTATCCTCCGGATGGAATTGCTATGATTGCCAAAAGGAGAATATTACTAGACATTCTACTAAGAGTTTATTATATGTATCATGTAAAAGTATAGTTTTATTGCAAGCATATTATAGATGTAGATGAGATTTTTAAATAAATGAGGAAGTGAGAGAGTTCAATAAAGTAGAACAAACAGGGAGTGACAGAGTGGAATAAAATACTGTTAGCTGCTAAGCATTGGGAAACATCTAAGTCAACCTACACAATTTACCACCAACAACACACCTTCCTACCCCTTATCAACAAGCAAATTCACAGACCCTACCCAACCTAATCTTACACTAAAATTTTACATCAAATAGAAATTAAATTATATTGCGCCGTGCAGCAACATCTCATACTCATATTCAAAACTTAAAAAACATACCCAAAAAATAAACACCCTAATCAACATCACACACAATAACCAAATCAAAAATTCAACCTTAAGCTACCCCCCCATTCATCCATTCTATCAAAAACACCTACTTATCTAACACAAACACTACAGTACATCATAGCTGAAAGACCCCTTAGCGTAGCAAAAACCTAGCTATTAAGATAACAAGTGACAGTAAAGCATGAAGATTACAAACCAGTGATGCTCCCACTTCTGACCCGCTGAGATACATAAAAACCTTCATGATGAATACATTATTCAACAAAAATTGATCAAAGACATAGTAGCCACTGTCAGAACACATATAAAAAGGAGTTCCACAACAATCGCACTGTTAATTGGAAGCTGCAGAATAAGAAAACACTATCATGTGATGCAGGCTCTCTAATTATGTACATCACCTCAGTGAGTCTGATCTGATATATGTTGACAAATACCCTGAGTTCAATCCTGATTGATTCACAAAGTCAACGATCTCACTTTAAAGTAGTTAGTTAACATTCCCTTCAAATCGAGATATATTAGGAAAGCCTACTAATCAAGCCATTCAGCAATTACACATAAAATGACAATAATCAGTAGAACTACAACTCATCATCCATACACCAATAACACTAACAATTAAAACCATACAAGTATATGCGATGTATACTATTTGCTAAATAGCATTGAAGTGCTCACTTTGCAAAAACAGTATAAATCCTTCAATTTAGCGGAAATGTACAAAGTAAGAACAAGTAGGTTCAAGAACAATACACTGTTAGAAATCTGCAGATAGGGGAACAACCAAATAACCCGACAGATTATCAAAACAGTACCTTATTCAGACTACTACAACACATCATTGCCCACACAACCAATAACACATACCCTAACTCACCATTCCAAATATTTGCTGTAAATCTACCTAGAAAACTTAGGAAAATGACCCTTATGTGAAATTGAAACACTTTCAAAAAACATCAGAAGGATGGAGTAATAGGGGTATTACATATAGATTTAGCGTTAACTAATAGAGTTCCAACTATTAATCTAGAACTTCGCATGAAAAGAATTATGTTCTCGATTATCATAGAGACTACAGAGCAAGCCATAGCATTGACTATTTAGATTATATCTGCCAAAATAATTAGACTGAATACCCTACTAATACACATACCAAACAATATCGTTAAACATGTATGTACTAAAAACAGCGAATACATACATAACAACCACAATTCCAAACTTTCAATGTTTCACACAGCATTTGTAGGCCAGGGGTTTTACACATAGAGCCAAGGATGATAGAACCTACTTTGAGGATTCATAAGCTGCACCACATTAAGCATCCACTATCCTATGGTATATCACTATACAACTGTGTTGCAAATATTATATACATTAGAGCAAATAATCCCATGTTAGCATGAACTTATTGTTGAGAGAATAAGAATCAAACATGAGTGTTTCATTTGTCAGAATATTCTAGCCTCGTGTTGCATAACCCACCCACACTTGCATACACCATCATAGACGAGAAGATGAGTTACCTACATGTTCTGACTAATACATAACAGCGATAAACACACTTTACAACAAACACATAACCAACATACATCATCTCACATAACATACATAGACTTACTTTGCACTGACAACTACATAGTATCACATTACATCTACGACACTAACCAATACATACTACAAAATCACATGTCTGTCAGAACTCTTTTATGAGCCTTATCAAAAGTAATTGCCTAAGTGCAAACACTGAATTGTTTCCAACAATTGGACGCAATTTTTAAGCAAAAAATACCCCGTGCATGTTTACAAAAAATCCATCTGCTTCGACGGCGCTAGCCTAACAACCCAAGGTTAAGTCTTTACCTGCTAATATTTCTCATTTGTAACCAAAATGATTCTGCTGCAACTTTGCGCTAACTCTTCTAATTGAAAGGAACAGCAAACTACGACACATGACAAAATTAAGGCATCAAATAACGCCGCTACAAACACCATGCTGCATCCCCAGTGGCCAATGCGATCAAGCATCACGATTCCAATCATCGACATACCGAGCCGCTATCCCTATCACAAACAAAACATTCTATACAACACATTCTCACCAAATACATCGACACTGTTGAGAAGCTAAGCACACCTACCAATCCCACTAAAACTCACATATGACAGACACACAATAAACAACCACAAATCCAATAACACAACGATCAATTGGCCAAAGAGCAAATGCACTGATTCTAAGACATTACACAACAAACACTAGCATAAGATCACTTGCCATACTCCTATTAAGTTAAAAACACAACCATTAATATTAAATAAACGTGAATTGAAAAAGGCAAACACAAATATGATTCACTTTGCAGGTAAGTTGATACAGATCGTAATATCAGCTAAATTGAGTAATGAAGGGAACAAAACAGGACATACTCTAACCTACTTGAACACTACAGCAAACAAAATGCAACCACATGCAAAACAAAGGAGAAGCCCTGCCAAGATACCATGCTATGCATGCACAGCCTATATCCAGAAAACAGAAGACTCTGAATGTTAATGAGTTTTGTGCTCACCACGTTGATCTTCCAACATAACCTATGTCGATAAAATCCTACACAAAATCGGCAAATCATACACCACCTACCTCCAACGGCTAGCCTGTCAAACAATGGAAAGAGACCTACTTCATGATAAAACCTACACAACCAACACACCCAATATGAGTTAATAGCTACTCGCGACCTGTGCGAGCTCTAATGATGCGAAAAAATGCCAAAATAACTGATAGGATAGAAAATAAGAAGCAAAAAATGAAGTACGAGAAAGCAAAAAGGTCAGATAACCAAATGTGGTAGAATTTGGGGAAATTAGACCTCGAAGTGACAAATTACAATATAGAAGGCTGTAGCAAAGGAGCCACCTTAGTTGTAGAGTGCCCAAAAACAACTGTGGTAAAAAGGACCTCTCAACGATCAAACCTAGGAGAGGCGAGTACTTAAATCTAAATATAAAACACAACAGCAAATAGAACCACCAATACTCTCAGCCCAAGAAATCAACAAAGCAACAGAGGAAGAAGACACAAGCAACAGCACTCTCCACTAGCATGCACATGCCAGACATCAACATCACTTCATACCATCTCAAGTATTCCAAGCTCAGCAATCTCAAGCATAATTGTTCTAAATATCTTTGCAATGTAATACTGAATTATTGAAAGTGGAAAAGTACAATTGTGCGTGAAAACTCTTCTTTTTCAACTTTTATGTTCCGGTCAAAGTCATTATTATTTATCAAAATGTGCTATACTGAAATAGTTATAAAATCATTGCGCTCATCGTTATGAACATTTTTAAGGCTGTTAATTTCAATATTTGCAATGTATCTGTTGGTCCTGCTACAACCAATATGGTCTATCTTGCTTCTTTTTGCCAAATTACAACCATCACTATGTTGTTGAGTACATACAATATCCATTGTCGTATGCTTCAGTTATCAGAATTCAATAACAATAAAATTTAAGGAAATAATAATTGCCAATCAGACTGTTCATTCATTAGCTTTTATTATTAGTATACAAATGGCTCAAAAAAACCTTCAATAAGTAGTCGAATGACAGTAACACACTAAAAAACCTAGTCTAAATGTCATTCTAATTGAAAGCCTTACAAAACTAAACTAAAAACAACAGAGAGAACAACACAGGCCTACAATTGATTTCAATCCAACATTGCCAACCCTTTGTGTTTTGTGAACTTCATTGTTTTTCAATCACAGGCTCATAATGCTGCTCCTCCTTTGCCCTTCTTGTTCTAACTTCCTCAAACCTCTCAGCAGACACAACCCTCATTTCAAAAATGTTTTTCTCCATTGCCAACCGATGTTTCATACAACCAACATGTAATCACATCACGCTCAATCATAAGGGTTATCTCAACCAATCAAACATACCTTGCAACCCCTCCTTCAACCAATCAGTTTTCATGAATTGAAAACCTGTGCACTCTCCGAATTTCCTCTCGCAGATTCACTCGTACCACTCATAGAAATTGCAATGTATGCCAGTCGGTTCAGTCCACCACTCACACTTCCCACCATTATCACCCCTTGCAAAACAAAAATAAAAAGAATAGATCTCGAATACAACACAAGGTTAAACCTCAGAGAGCAAACAGAAAAGAAAAGAAGTATAGTTATGCAAATGCATTGACACACCCCATATATTTTCACCCACTCATGACGAGATATGAAAATCAGAAAGCTTATTTAAAGATAGAGAACAACAAAGGGGGTGAAAAACAAAAATTAGGATTTAAGTCTTGGAGGGAAGAAGGAAATCGAAAAAAGGGATGGAAAGAGTTTGATTAAAATGTGAAAAAGATGGCACAGGATAGAGCTTTACATCTATACACCCAATCCTAAAACGTGGTGTCAACCTCGAAAGCTCGACCGACTTCTCCTCGCAATTTTTTTTTAAGTTCAGATGTACACACTCTTACATAAATTTTTTTTAAAAGTCCTTTTACATTACAAAAAAAAAATTATTTTACTTAAAGGTCTTATTCTCGCAAATTTTCCTAATTCTTATTGAAAAAAAAAACATTTACCGAAACAAATGAATAATCTAAAACACTAACATAAAGCACGAGAAAGACGCTGTTAAGACAAGCAAAAGGACATACCGGGGTAGTCGACATGCGAAACGCAACGTATAACATACAATAACTAAGCATTACTAATGTATTTACATGGACTCAAATTATACCTGCCTACATATTGCATGCATGAGGCAAAATATAGTTAGGTTTCCTGACAATGTTTATGCACTTGAGGTTAAGTTAATAACCCAATCGTATTCTGTGACTTTTACTCATGTCGAATTCCATGTTCAGTTTAACTACCAAAGTACCAAAATGATGAGATTAAACAAATTTTGCTTGAGCGATATAATGACATAGATCTGAGAGTGAGTTGATTAATCTGTACACCAGGACAATCAACCAGCACAAGAGTTCGATGTAATAATAATCCACAGCTTACGCAGTACAAAAATACACACTTCCCAGCTTAAGGGAGCATATCTACTATCTGCGTTGAGTGCTCGATTATGCATCAAAAGCAAATCATTGTTAGCACACATAAGATCGTTTTAAGTCAAAACGGGAAGAGGCTTGTTTGCGAGTGCCTTTACCCGGTCGTAGGAGGAGAAACTCTCCACCACAAACTGGTCTAATAACCGTGATAGATAACACAACGAGCCAGCCTGGTCCCTGATACTGATAGAAAATCCAGGATATGTAATGTCTTTTTTATACTGTAGTAGAGTAAATTAGAAGTTCTTATAGGAGCTCACACTATAAATTAAGCTCAAAACATTTATTAGCATCCGAACTAGATTGCCAATACAGAGGCAGAACTACTGATAAGCGTAATGCAAATTGCAGTAAACCTGACCGGAAGACCCGCACAGACTCAAATCATCACCTCGTTGATTACTAGGAAGACAACAGAGAGAGTCTGCACAGCTCACTAATGTATTAATCGAGACTAGATTCGACAAGGATACTGTTCCTTAGTATTGACAATTGAGCCACTCACAAGTCACCAGCCTAATATGATATTGAGATGACATATATAATTATGATTCTCGAATTAATGAACTATAACTATACATTCTAGGTCCGACAAACATATACCGACACTAAAAATAGTAGTGGCACAGTGTGCGCACCACCATCTACAGTCCACACCAACAAGAAGGTCATGTAACAGTACAACATAAAGGTGACCCAATCAGCCCCCCATTAACAACTAGTCTCTAGGCAGGATACAGTGACCGCTTGATTACTAATATGACAAACGTTTTGCTTATATGACATACGAAAAGATCTAAGAATTTCATCGAAATAGCTTTAATTACTCCAAAACTATACATCGTGAATCACAGACATCATCCTGATTGAACAAAAATAACATACCTCCACTCACAATAACCGCGAATCCATTCATCCTATAAATTAGAACTTGGCCAACAAAGCCTTAAGTATGCTTCCCTTAAAATATGACAATAAACAAACAGTAATGTCAGAAGAATATCATATAGATTATAAACACACAGAAGAGAGTTATAACCATCTAAGCCTAAACTTCAAACCGCACAACAACATTTTAACCAACAGACCAATGTACATCACCTTCTTATAAAAACTAATTAATCACTAAATACATACTTAAGAACAATTAAAGGAAGCAATTCAAACAAGCACATACAGTCCACATAATAATTACTGGAATGTAAGTTATCCTTACAGTAATTAAGATTGAAGCATCTAAATATAATGGATTCAGAGACACTTCTCCTACAAAACTTATCATCTAACTTGAATACTTGATTATGTCAGAAGCTTCATAACCTTCACTAGAGATAATGAATGATGAAGGACCATCCACTTAGTAAGCTAATCCATACATAATACGATACTACTCAAATACATCCCCTCAGTATCGAACAAACAACACTCTACCCCTACTCTAAACAAGGTCACGAGCATGACGATAGAATACTTACTAAGACACAACAATCCCAACAACACTAGCATAACACCATCAGGGAAGACAAACAGCAACAATAAAAACCAACACCACCACGGTCAACATCTGTTACCAAGACAGACGATCTGTACCCGTATGACATATCTCGATATCACCCACCCACACAGCGACTAACTTTCTGTATGTAACGAGTTACAAACATCCCTGAGCGAAAATTCTTCTCGATAACTTTACTCATATGTAATACAATAAGCCATAACAACACATGAGGCAACTGAATACCAGTACCCGATCATTCTAATAAGCTATCCACGATGGCTACATCCGCTATTCACTGAACCTTCCATCGTTCATAGAAATAATTTACCCGGCACTTCCATCATTCAGACTCAACCTAACCCATAGCTATTACTCTGACCTTAGACAGGTAACACACCCTATACGAGCTCAACTCACCTATATCACGCTACGCACCATCACACAATACCCGCAATTTTGGGACACGAATCCTAATCATAAAAGTCTATTCCACCCAAATATCACCTCTCCCATCAACTCGCAAATAATGCTTAGATATCCATTTAATTAGCAACCTGCCTAATAGCTTGTGCTCCAATAACAAGGTGACGGAAACTCATACGCCCATCACTCACCAGTGCACTTTGCAATGCATTTCTTGTAAAGGATATACTCAACAAAATGTCTCTATTCTACTCCACCTCACCCTAACCTCATGTAGATACTACAAAACTTCAGAAACGCCGCATACAAATGGTCTTCAAACATTCTTCCTAATCCCACTCTCATAAACTAGCAAAAACATAGAAGGCTAACAATTCTTCCATACTACATCAAAACTACACCACCATTATCACACATTACTAAACTCATCAGCTATAATTAGACTTTCACACGACAACACATACAGGACCCGCTCAATACTTACTTACACTTACATTATCAGGGACTAAACCGCATACTACAAACAATCTTAGACAATTATCATCCATCTACTACTACATATTATTAAACACCCCCCATACTTCTACATGTAAACCATCTCATTATCTGATATGCACTAGATAGAAACACATTAGGGCATCTCATTCTTAAAATACAAAAGTTGCATCACTCCTAAGATAACCATATTTTCAACAAAGGCAGAGTTTAAGAATTAAACAGTCACAAGACATACTAAATTATTCCCTGTGTAACATACAAACCACACTTTTCACTTGTCCCACAGTACATTTTCTAAAACACACAACACACAAAAACGAATTCACTTCAATTTCTATACGAAAGTAATCAGTAAAATTTCAAAAGCCATACACATTTCAAAGTGCACACAGACTAGTACATGCATATCCACCTTGATACACCCACTATAAACACACACACTAAGCAAAACTCGGATAAAGCATATCTTAGCACTAGCAAACTCCACACTACGAACCAGTAGACACCACATTACCTACCCACATTCTTTCATCCTCTTCCAAGCCCCTATCCATACAGCTCCCATACTAATTCAAATCACTAGAATCACGACTGACAATGCAACTTAACACCTGACAAAATCATTACTTTCACAATTGCAAAGTGATTTTGTCAACAAACACATCAAAGAAACATAGTTGTGTGAGAGGTGAAGAACAAAGTGTGTGGAAAGTGTCCCTTTTCGAGAGCAGTATGAACAAATGTGTTGACAATGACGAGGTATAACATGAACATGAGCAGCACGAGGAAGAGGAAAGATGAAAAGATGCCGAATTACTCTGCGATTTGTCATTTGATGTGTGTGAAGCAAGAACAGGAAATAAGAGTGATGTAGAGGAAAGTGAAATGAGAGATCTCATTCGACTTTTGCCACATAATAGTATCAATTCTTGAAGCTGAACACCCCATTTGAAACCGATTTGAGATAGAAACACAAACAATCACCAAAAGCCAAATAATGATTATATGCACGGAAAAAAATTGCAACTTTATGTTTTTATATTTGATTAAAGTGGATTTTGTGTCCTGTCCATTAAAAATCAATAATAGCAAAAAGAAAAAAATAAAAAAAATAGGCAACTTCCTGAGTATTCAAGGTTCCAGTAGGTTTTTGGAAGATATGCTTTCTTCAAAATTGTTTCTTTTGTTTTTGTATGAGTGCAAAAGTTTTTTTTTAAATTTCATACCCATTGCTTTTAATTTTTGTGTTTTTCTCCCAATATTTTTGCTAGGCTTTTTTTGGTATGATTTTTGTGTGTTCTTGTTTTCTTTTAGTTTAGTAGCTTGATGAAGTAGCTGACTATATTTATTTTGAATCTTAAACATGCTGGATTACTTGCATGTGCCTTTTTTGAAGTAACTGAAGCAAATGAGGTTGAGGATTAGTGATTTTTACCTCATAAATTTAGCTTTGTGTAAGTTACATTAGCTTTGAGTGTTGCTAACTTGCTAACAGTTTAGGTTTTTGGTTGCCTTTGAGATTGCACTTGTACATGATTACATATACATCTATTGCCCTATTTAGCTTCTCATGTTGCATGGATGTATTATTATCTTGTAATAATTCTCTTATGCATAAAATTGGTATAAATCCTTTCAAAATAAGACAAGTATGCATTTGCCTTGCAATTGATGTGGCGCACTACATATCGAATTTCATAGGCTATCCTTTCGCTAGCAAATATATTTAGTAGTAAAATCCATGATATATGGATGATAGTCTGTTGGTCTACACAAAATTTGTGTATAACTTTGGCAGTGCTTCGATTGGARTTACCACAACTTTCTCTAGGATCTTAACTGGTAGGGAGACATTTTATTTGTAATAAAGACTTCTTGGCAATTAAGGGAGGAAATGTGGGTATATGAGGGAGACTGGAAATAGAGGTAGTTCGGAGAGAAAAGGCTATAYACTACAGTATATGCGTATGGTTAATGATTTAACATACAACATGTGTTTTTAAATTTTCAACTGAAAATGGTTTGAAACACATAAACCATAGTTTTTGGAAGTGATGATTTTTTTTGGCTTGTTGGAAGTGAATGAAAGTTAGAATTTTGATCGACGGAACTGCWGGTGTGTATCTTCTGTTTGAATTTCTGTTCTGTGTTACCATCCTAGAAATTTTTCGCTTTTTTTCTGATTGTAACAATTTACTATCATATGGCTTATTACTCATTACTCTATTAGCACTTACTCATTACATGTGTAAGCACTGTGGTCGATGTATCTCTCAATCTCCGCAAACGCATTTACCTACTAGCAGTTGTTTAATATTATTTCTGCATTTGTTATTGAAGTTAATGTCATGAGTTGAGCTGGTGAACCCTTTCATCAAAGAAGCGTTTCAGTTATGCTGTTCTCAGCCTTCTCACTATCTGATAGCAGCACATATTTGCTTTTACTGAATAACTTTCTGCACAGCTCATTTAATTTGGTTAATTTCTTTTTGAATGCAGATCCTGGTGATTTTTCTTGGACCTCAGCTGGTCAAAGTGAATACAATACGTGGTATTGCGGCTCAGATTGTYAACAAAGAAACTTTAAGCGGCTTAATACTGATATTACAAAGTAAAATAACAAACCAAGCTCAGAAAACTCTGGATCTRTTCCAATTTAAAGTTGAGATATTTCAAGTAAGTTCGTAGAGGATCATTATGCTACATGCTTTTTCATCCCTTGAGCTTTGTTGTATTCCAATATCCTGTTTTGTTGCATGGTTAATGC
>SNQN01003729.1:0-17090 GCA_008642245.1 Bassia scoparia | reverse complement strand
TTTACCAAAGTAAAAAATAGTTTGAACAAAAAAATCCCTTTCTTGTAAATATTGTTGGCTAAATCTATGATCTTTCCTTCATATATGGTACAAATGAATTTTGTGGTTAAACTTGTAATCAGACTTGAGAGTCATTATGATTCAAATTCCTAAATCCCTAAAAAAGAAGCAGTATTCAAAACATGAATGAATTAAGCATGAAATAAATAAGACTAGGAATTAACCAAATATGAAGTAGCTTACTCACTGATTCAGGAAGCAGCGACTGAGAGGTGACACACTGACAGTGGCCGGTTCAGAGGACAGGGGAAGTAATCGAAGTAATGAAGTATATATATTAAAAAAAAAAAAAAAAAAGAGATTGAGATTATTCAACAGTGAAATGAATACAAGTATACAACGAATGTATTCAAACTCAAGACTCAAGAGTATATATCGAACCAGCGGATTTGTACATAAAAAAATCATGCACAAACTCAAGAGTGCGGATTTTACGGGCCATTACAGATTTTTGTGGGTCATATTTGGTATTCAAACTAAAATTGTATATTTTTTTTTATCCAAATTTTTATTTTTCAAATGGGATTAGACCGAGTTGTCGAGTCGGTCTATTAATGATTACCTCTAATTTTAACTTGGAATTTTTTTTATTTAAACTACCTAGCTTACGCTTTTTTGTAAGAAACTATCTAGATTACGGGGTGACGCAAATCACTGGTGCGATGTCTGAATCCCCAAGACTTTGATTCAGGCTAGTCTATCCCGTATGGGCAACAAGTTAGAAAAGCAGAAAAAAAATCACTTAATGAAACTAACTTGCCACCAATACATCTGCATCAATATTCGACCAAACAGACATGGGGAGTTGCCTCTTATGGAATATGTTGTGCCACAATGTCAGGGAAACTGTCAAGATGTGACAAGCTCCCCCATCTACGTCGCAAAGGACCTTGCGTGGCGCTCACTAGCACGCTCATCTTCACTTCCCACTGCAACATATCACATAAGCCTCTTGCGCAAGACTTAATGACATACCCTCAACACGCTCGCTCAACGATAAGCTACGTGGCTTGGCACAATTCATCCTCTCTCTTTAGCAGCATACATCATATTCTCGATCAACCTGCTTGTTGTCCTATTTACAATTTTCTAAACTCTCCAAACAGTCTTTCACAAGTTAAAAGACGCTCCTCAGTAGAGTTCTATAGCAACACTGAAATTCTTAACGTGTTGATATGTTGACTGAAGTTCAGGACTTGTTAGACTTGTTAAATTTTCGGCAATTTTTCTCAACAGTGTGGTACCCACCTGACTTGTATTCGCTTCATTTATTTTTCTTTCTAGAAATTTCTTGTTTTACTTTAACAAGTGAATCTTCACCTTTGTTTCTTTTTTAAAATGGATGCATATACGAAGTTGCAAATGCAACGCTGACTGACTAGCGGAGTAGTAGTGTTTTACCTTTGTGAAATCACTAACGATGAGCTTTTTTCTTTACTTCCTTTAACCGTTTTAATACAACGCTAGATTATATTTTATCGTCACAAATAATAGACAAGTGTCTGGCATTAAAAAATCTTAACACATCATACAGACTAACGGGACACCAAATATGACTCATAAAATATCGTCTCAATGTTGACCACGAAATAAGATTCATAATTTTACTAATTTTAAAAGTGGGTGAACATTTCTAAACATCCTGAAGATTGCTTTTAATAAACAATCTAGTGACATTGTTTATGATGATCACTCCGTAAATAAGTTGCAACTTTGAGATCAAAGATATGCTTTTTAAATAATTCTAAAATTGCACTTAACTAACGGAATTGCGATATAAAAAATATAAAATGCTTGATTGTTTTAATTAATACAACTCGTCAATTTTTTAAGGAAATTCCCTGTAAAAAGTGTGCCTTTTTAAAATGCAAAGGGACCACAAGTAAAAATTTCAAATTTTGAAGTCGTCCAATGTCCTTATCATCGCACAGTTCAGTGTTTCTTGTCCACACTCTCACTCCAAATCATTCCCTATTTTCACATAGCTGGCTCACCACATTTTACTGATGAATGCTTTCTTCAATCTTCAACGGTAATTCTATTCAGCACAAATCCCGAATACAATTCTTCTTAATTTAAGTATGTATTCTCTTTTTTCATTTGTTCCCTAATTATACTTTAACCTAACTCCAATTCCATCCTTAACATAATTTCATACTTTATGCGATCAAGAGATTGAATATACAATTGAGGTATTAGCATAATAGTAGCTTATTGAATTGCATTTCAATTTAGTTTGAAGCAAATTTAATTTTTTTAAACAATGTGAGCTTTTAGTGTATCAATTTCTTAATTGGGTAGTTTTGGATTTCGCAAAGGTGCTATCTCTTTTGTCAATATGGTGAAGAAGGATGAAGTATTTTGGTTCTGGTCTGAGCATATCGGCCAGCAATGAAGCAAAGGTCGGGGGTTGGGTGATGCTGCCCGAATCAAAGTGAACGGCCAATGGCTGTTTCTTCAGTTGATGCGTTTGGACGAGATGTGCCTTGCAATTCAGATACAGCTCTCTCGTAGTATTGCTCATTTTGCCAACATTAGGCTGTCGGTTTCCCAAGCCAGATCAATGCTGCATTGGAATTGGTTTGCCAATAGAATTTTCGACAAGGCGGTGCCGTATAGTCCCAGGTTTTGATCTTGATCCCTTTTGCTTAACTTTGACCTTTATGAACGATGCTGATATTACGAGAGTCAGTTGTATTGTTTGTTTATTTTTAATCCATTTAAGCTTAGTGTTGATCATTTGGCTTAATTGCTAGCTATACTAGACTCTCTAGATCAACATCAGGGACCGGTGTCATATACTGACTAATTCGGACGACATTGGGTGTTGAAAATGTACATTCCGAATTTTGAACCAAGTGTTTATGCAATACATTTGATAATTTGGCACTTTACACTCTGGAGATGTAATTTGTGCTCCAATGGAGTCAGGGGTCATAGTTTGACTTCCATAAGTAGGAATTTTATGTGATTACAATATTGATCTTGCCGCTAGTTAATCTGTTCTTACTTAGATTGGTTATTGTTATGCTTTCTTCATGCATTCTAATGTCAATTAGGAATGATAATACAAGTGTAGAACTTAGAGTGAATTAGTCTCTGCTATTAGCTGTGATATTGTCGACCAATGAGTTGAAGGTGATCAAGGGATAATGATACTTGACTTGGTTACGAATGTGCAACATGTTGGTCTTGACTTGCTATTTTAGTGAAAAATTTCCTGTGAATTTTGGCCCAAATGATGAGTGTTAAAGTCCCAACCTTAGTCCAGTCTTGAGGAATGACATGGAAATATAAGGTTGAAATGAATTGGTTCCAATGAACATTAATTGAGTAACTAGATGAGAAAAATGCTTTATTGGTGTTGCGGACTTGGGTTCATCTTGAGTTTCGTTTAATTGATAAATTTTTTGTTTTGATGGATTTTATTACTTATGCTCGAGGATCTAGGAGATTTTTGGAGAGATGTTGGAATTGGTTCAAGAAAAGTTTGCCATCCAGTGTAGTGGGCTCAGCACAAAGTTTTGGCGAATGTTTGCTAATTGCTTGAACATAAGAGACATGAGTTAGCAGGTGAACATTGCTTGTAATTAATATAGTAGTTCTCCTATGCATGTAAATAATATATGCTCCTTTTGGATTAATTCAATATTATTACTTGAGTTTTTAATGAATCTAAGGATAGTTTTGAAGTATTCTTTTTAGCTTCTTGTGATCAAGGGAATTTTCGTTGAGGAAGTCCGGAGTAGAGGAGAAGAGGGCAAAGGTGCAAATAGGAGTCTCAAGGTGCTCCTTGATTAGTACCGGAAAGCTATAGCCATAGCGGCTAACTACTTGACAAAGGTATAGGCGTGACATTCCTTTTAAAAATTATCGGAGATTCTACTCATATCTAGTGAGAAGTTGATTTATGTTATAATCAATAATTTGTGGTGTTGTGTCATGGTTACTTATACTGAATGTTTGCTGGTAGTTTCTCTGTGTAAGTTATTTTGATGTTTTTTTCTTGCATACGTTTGAATACTTGCTCAGGCTAGAAGATGAAGTAGCTCCATGCGAGGTCGTCAATTGAAAACAGTGGAAAACAAACTTGCCTCTCCTGTTTCAAAAGAGAGAGAATATAATCAGAGATATTCCAACTACAAGTTAGTTACCTCACTTTCTGTAATCAGGCTTTTGAGCTTGCTCTCATCTTTAGGGATATCCATTGAAAAACATTTGACCGCTTCTTATTGTTTTTAATTAATGTCTCAATATGTGAAGTAGTAGCTGCTTCATCTGTGTTCATTGTGATATCTGTGTATAGATCACTGTTAAAGTGAAGTGTTGTGTTAGTTTAGTCTGTCATGTCTAGACTTCTGAGGATTTTGTTGATTACCATGCGGTAATTCATTTGCCTTCTATGTTTTTTACTTTTCTGTGTCCTTATAATCATTGTGAGATTTAAAATCACTAATTTATGTGATGGGGTCATATTGTATTTTTTGGATTAATGGCTAAAATGAGAGTTCGGATAAAAAGATAGAGTAGGAAGCTGTTATATTAATATGCTTAAGTGAGATTTGGAAGGTGTTGTAGCATGCCAATAGGGTTAATCTTTAGAATAAGTTGCAAATTAAATAGTCAGCAGTAAGAGATGAAGGGTAGTTAACGAGAAAGGGTGCTTTGTGTTCCAAGGATTGATGGGCATGTTAAGCATAGTATTGATGGGAATTTGGAAGCAAGGCGATTGAGAGCTTGTGTTTGGGAGAGAACAAGTGTCTCGAAAGCTTGTAACTACATCTCTTTTAGTGCTATTTTGTAGAAATTAATCAATCGTAGGTCATTTCTTTCCTAATTTTACGGCTTTATCTCTTAATTTTGCCAAATGCAAAATAAATTTGCCCCAGAAAAAAAGTCAATCCATTGCGGATTGATATATTTATTTTGTTAGAGGATATATGTTTGCGCACTAAGTATTGATGTTTCTGCCATCGACTTGGTTGCAGTTCTCCTGTTCTATAGCTTAATGTTTTTATAATATTATGTAGGCTTATAGTCTCCTGACTTCCGAAGGAAAGGGCGTCTTGTCTAACTTTTGTTGTTGAATTAAGATCAGGCTAATATATTAGCAACTACGCAGTATGTTTTTGTGTGCATCTGGCCAATACTTTTTTGTGGATTTAGCCTGATAGCATTGAACAACTTTGGACTTTAGTAGTCCCYGAGCTSAGTACTGTATGTCTGTATGACAGAATGCACTTGTGCATATATGGGTATCTGTCTGATTTCGCAAATCTGTCCCTTTGAAGGGACCTCTAGATTGCGTACTTGTGTTGTAAAGCAAACTACCGCATACTAAGCATCCATGAAGTAAGTGTCTTCTGGCTTACGACAAGAAGTGAGTGATAAAATCATACTTGAACTATATTTGTTGATACTTCATTGGTTTTCCAGATTTTTTATGTTCACTGCGGTGGCAACTTGCCTGAATGAGAATATAGAAAATATGCTGGTGCAATATCCATTTTTATTTCGTGTATCCAATTGTTCTCTTTTTCTTCACGGGTGCATGACAAACATCTATTTGCCATATCACTGGTTGTTTATGAGTGTTTCCTTTTCTTGTTGATCAGGCACTATGAATCGTGTGGGCTACACACCTATTATTAGCCATTGTTACTGGTTTGAAATGGCAGAGAACAGCAAGAAAGAGTTGAGAAAGAAAAACAAAGCCCATTCTAGATGTACTTGAGAAGTTACCAAGATTTCCTCCTGTAAAAATTGATTTTCTTGCTAATGAATCCTTGACTATGTATTACAATTTATATGCCCTGTTTTCCTTAGCTTATGTTCATCTTTGTTTGATTTTCTAGGATAAACATTGCTTCCCTGGCAATGTGAAGACAAAACGGCAGTTTGCTGCTGCAGAGAAGTATCTCGAGCAGTTTGCAGTCTTGGGCTTTGGTTCAACAGATTAACAAATCATAGTTCTGTTTGAGATTTGATTCATTGTTCGTCAACTCTTGTAGAGTATGCCAACAACAATTGTTGATCATACTTTCTTGAAGCAGAAACTGGAGCAGTTGAGAATTTGATCCGGTACATCACTTTGTATCAATTTCAGACGAATGAAATGCTGAAAGGCTGCATCCTTTTTCTACCTCTTTCGAAGCTCTGATTATAGTCTAGAGGTTGTTATAGAGTTGTGTATTGTTGACTTAGTATGTAGCTATTGTATGTGGAATCAGATGTCTGTACTATATGCCAAATGTTCCGAGTTCAACATTTGATCTAGGTCTAACTTATTCTTACTAAGTTAACGATCTACCATATATAACCACAATCACCATATAGCTGACCTATTCTTACTCATTTTCAAAAAAATAATTGTTTTATATAACGGGTGAAAAAAATTGTACCCCAAAATGAAATTGGACAATCAATCCTTGAACATCCATATCTAAGTCTAACACTTTGTCCAAGTATGACTTCACCCAAGAAATCCTAACATTCCCCCCGAAGAATCCGCGAGTGAGTACAAACAAGAATTTCATCATACGAGATAATGAAAAATGAAAGAATCTGCCGATGAAAAAGAGGAGAGAGAGAAACATTGCGTTGATGTTTAAAACAATTGCGGCTAACATACAATAGGGAATCCAGTTGTGGTAAGTTCAAAGGTATTGGTCTATTTAAAGAATGCTACTTGCATAAAGATGTTTCAAGATAAGATAAAAAATATACAAATTCCAAAACTTTAGCTTCATAATGGCATATCACCAAACATGAACGAATCCCTTAAATTTAAGACTATCTGTAGCTCTCTGTCAGGAATCACAGGACACTCCACTTCTTTGCAAACCCGCGCAAATTCTTGCTATACACCATGCAGCCACTCATGGATAACCAGAAACTGCAAATTCAAGGTAATGTCAGTGAAATCAAATGGTGATACAAGAGTAAAGCAAGAGTCATACGAGAACCAATAAACTAAGCATATTAATTCATCAATTACAGAAAAACGCAGCAGTAAGCCATTTAACACTTTATTTTATTTATTTAGTATTTGTGAACTATTAACAGTTTATGTAACCTTGCAAATTGTTCTTAATATAGAATTTTCACATCGCTGTCTCTATCAAACAATGACTCAGTCTGTCAGACAGGCCATCCCCTTCATGTACCCTAAGTTTAAACAAAAACTACAAAAGAACAAATATAGAAGGTTGGTGCATAGCATCATTATTGCATTTTTATACAAGCAAGATTTGACGGGTACGAATATAGGTTGGCTCCATAGATCTCACTTGTATTGACCAATATCAATCAAACAATCAAAGCCTTATTTCCATATGGGGGAAGTCTCAACTAAAATGCAAAGAAATATTAAGCTGGGGAGGTCTCAACTAAAATGCAAGAAAATATTATTGCTGGGAGGCCTAACTAAACTTACATTGGAAATTCTCATTACCTGCTATGATAAACGCATAAACCAACCAATATTCAGAAAGTACTTTTTCTAAGTAAAAATTGGAAAACCTGCACAATCCCATGAGCAAGATGACTCCTACCAATTAGAATCGCTAAGAAGGTGCTCCTCTGGACTCGCACAAAAATGAGGCCGCCAGCCAGAAGCAGAAGTGTCGAGATATTCATAAATCATATATTAGTTTCAGAATAGGAAGTGAAGCAACAGGCACCATTGGAAGTAGATGAGATAAAAGCTTTAGGAAGGAAATCTCATGAGGAAGGACTGTTGGTGAGGAAAACACTATAATAAAAAGTTATATCAATACATAGGATCACACCACCAGATCGCCATAGCATGATACATATGCACAAAACAGATATACAGACTAGAATAACAAGACCAGGAAACATTAAGAACAATAACAGCTATGCAGACTTGAATTCACAAGAGTGATAAGACCACAAACATAGGAACAATTTAAAACCTTCCATTTATAGTCATACCGAGAAATCACAATTATATTCATACTTAGGATCACACACAGATACCAACTTGCTTAAAAGTCAAACCGAGGAAATTAAAATTATAATGCACACTCAGAGCAGTATCCAATTACAACTACTATTCAATAGATACTAAACTAAACATTGGATAGTATTCTTCTGAACAGACTAACTTTTGAAAAAACTTACTTGCTAAGTAGTCTTCGACATATTCATCATCAACCTTTCCATGTGCCATAGCACCAACCTAAACAAGCAAAGGTTAAGAATAGTAGAATACACCCAGATCACGAAATATAGAAATAAGACAAAGTTTAAATCACTTTGAGTGCATACCACAAAGACAAAATTGGCATCTTCTGACATTCAGCCACTATTTCTGAATGTCAACCAATTTTTTTGAGCTGAATGGAAAAGCCTCGAGAATTGAAAAGCCAAATGTTACTGACGGAGAGGAAATCAAAGACATGTACTCTATTTTGAGACAAAAATCCGAGCCAAGGATGAGCAAGTTACGGTCAACTCAACCCCTATCTTACAGAACCAACAGGTAGATATGAGTTGGACAGGATTCTTGACACTCGAAAAAAGTTGTCTCGGTTGCCCGCAGCAGATATACTCAGCTCTGTAGCCAATTGCACTGAAACAATATACAGTAAGTTAAGGGTTAAATAACCACATACAGCCTTGATTAGCCAACTATACAAGAACATCGATCTGGAACTCCAACACAAGGTAACAGATAAATAATTGACTCACACATGATGCCAGCAAAACGCTTAATGCTTGGGATACGAACATAGGCTTAACCTCGAAAAGTACACCTTTCTCGGTTTAACATATACAGCCTAACCCTCCCGCCTTATTTAGAGGGCTATCCAAAATCATCAAAAGAGCCTAACTGACAAGGATTTGTTAATCAAACTAAACTCAAAATCCAAGTCAAAGATAAAAGACAACAAAGCAGAACCTTACAACCTCCAGAAATGAGAACAGAGAACAACTAATGCTTAATGAGTTCTTCAAAGAAAAAAGTGTTCTTACAACCTGAATTGAACAATGTCTGGCCTGTACTCTGCAGGTTCTTATTGTGTTCTTTAGGAAAATTTGCATGTCCTCAGAGTTCAAAATTTGTATTGCGCACTTGCGCACATGAAAGCCATTAACAAGATTTACAAGATGATTCAATGACAACCAAAATTCTACTTCATTGGTATCCACCACCCTTGACCACTAACTCATAACCACAAGCCCACATTTCACAAACACGTGCGATTAGCAAAATGTTATGGATGTGTAATTATTTGATTCCAAAATAAGATTCAGAGGAATTCTCATATTAATCCCAAACTCCCCAATGACACGTATTAAATCACTACAATAGTTTTGAGGAGTCGACTTCAATAGAACAAGAAGCGCTTAAAATTCGTTGATGCTAGTAACACACTATCCAAAGTATTTGTGCTCCACCAGGTGTAAACATGCTCAAACAAACAAAGAAGCCGGCAAACAAAAATATTAAAAACTGGATGGGTGATTAGCCTTTCCAACTTGGCAACCTCAGAGAGCTTTTCGGAGGACAAAATCGCCCCGACGAACCTGTTTTTTGATTCGCGTAACAGTAAATTGGGATTCCAGTAAATCGTGCAAAAACATCTCCCACTTCCTTATCATCTTCATCTGCCGCATTCAGAGCAGCAGCTGAGATCCTCAGTCACATTTCTCTTCCTCTTTGTCAATAATTTCCTCTCTCTCTTCCTTTCTTGCCAGCTTTTATCAAACGGGCCTCGGCATTTTCTACCTGCTACATGGCCACGAATCCAAAGACTTCAAACAGTGGCATATTAAATATATAGGGTGGAGGCCACAAATAAATTAGTAACCAACAATTTATGAAAGCAACACTTAATCACAAAGTCTGATGTAAACATTCAGTAATAAGTCAAATTACATAACTTCTGTATTTCGCGTAGCGAATTTAAAGGTGAATTTTCCAACATTAAAAAATACAAAACTCATATCAGCTAAGAAAATGGGAAATTAATGCAAATAACAAATTCCCATAACTTTAATTGCTCGTTTCAACAAACAATAAATAAGCTAAAATGTAATTCATAGTTCAACCTCTAACCACCCATTTTTTAATCAAATGCCAATTGTAAATGCAACAACAACAACAAAAAACAACAAACAACAACAACAAAAAAAAAAACCTTTAAGCGAATAACAATTTTGCAAATTCATTAAGATGGAAACTGAAAGATAAACCGATTTCTTTGAAAATAACTTGAACTTTGCTACTCACCTAACTTAATGAAAGAAAACGATTAAAAAACCAAAATTAATATGTACCTTTTCTAATCAATATGAGCAAATTGAGCATGCACTCAATGAGCCAGCAATTTGAAAGTGTGCAAGAACGAGCCCTTTTTGTTCGAGAAGTAGGCTGAAGAAGAGTCCCAAATGACGGGTTTTAAACTGATAATTTGGGAAAAATGTGGGTAGGGTATTAACAATCAGGTAAATGGTGTTACGAATAAGTATTATTACTGTATTAGATAGAAGACGGAGTTTATACGAGCACAACACTCGTACAATACTGATGGTGCTCGATATAATAATTCTACTTATCTTAATGGGCATCCGCCGAGTCGGACGCCTACATGCCAAGCCTGTGTGCTCTGTCTTGAGAGACCGGCCTATATGTGGCACATGGTAATGTCTTCCGTGTGAATTTGTGTCTACTTCTAAAAATAAAGTCTGTATTGGTAACCCATGACGTGTCATTTCTATGTCACGTGTTTCGTTATTAATTCTTATATAATAATAATTTTAAGAATCTCTCTAAAATGAGTGTTGCACGTCTTTGTGTCGAGTTTTTAAATGTTATTCACAGTTGTCTCAAGCCTTTGTGCGCCGTATTGTGTGTTCTGCCAAGTTGACAACGAACCATTTCCTAATCCTAACTTGAACTCAAAAGGTTGAGATTTACTTAAGTTTGGGACACAACAACTTAGGAGCATCAAACCTCCTTGGATTTGTTCAACTAAACATTTAATTAACGTTTTATTACACAATTGCAATTTTCATCTTATTACTACCTTGAAGTGAAACGTTCTCACGTAATTGATCTTAGGTGACCGAATGTACGCTCCCATGAAAGTCCTAATTCACTCTAAGTTTTGATATAGTAGTTGTATTAAACTTCGTTGAACTAGTCCAAAATTTTCTCAATTTAGATGTTCAATAGGGTGAGCAACTAAAACTCGATTTGTCAATTTGCATCAACTCGAATCCCTTGTGTTTGATAGATTAATCAAGTGCCATTACAAAAAACAATATAAAGAAGAACATATGCCCATAATTATTAAACCAAAACCTAAACGTGGACAAAATCGATTCAAATTCATTTGATAAACCTAATCTATAATCTCGTAAATCTCAATGAATAAAGCAACCGTTGTGATCGACCGCCCAATTAAACACCTAATAATCCCCGTAAAATCCATGTAAACCGGCTCCGCAAGTTCGATATACGAGGGCTAAATGTAAAACGGTTTGGGTGTGCTGTGCCGTCTCTCTCAATCCCATTGCAACTCTGACAAAAAACAAACCCAAAACCCCTTCTTTATTCCCTATTTTCTACTCCCTTTTCTTCAAGTTCTCTTGCACTTCTTTTACACTCTCACCAAAACCCTAATTAATCCCCTTCTTATTCAAACCCCACAAAATTAACCGTTGATTAATTGAATTCCTTCACAAAAATGGCCTACCATGGTGGTACTCTCAATCCACCTCCATTTAATGGACGTCAAGATGTATTCTTTGACCCGGCCAAACAACGTTTTTAGCTGCTTGGATTAATCCTAAAGAAGCAACGTGTTCGCAAAGATAAAGTCCTTTCTTTCTCCTTTCAGTTTGTTATTTTTTGGGTGAATTGTAAGATAGTGTTGTATTGAATTCATAGTTACTAGAGGTTCAATTTGAGTCAACAATCGAAAATATTTCAATACATTGCGTTTAAAGGTAGGTGAGAAGCTAATAAAGATGACATTTTTTAAGAAATGAGTAGTAGAAACTAGCAAGTATACATTGAAATTAGGTGAAAAGGAAATCCACGAATGATTTGGCTAAAGACTAAATTATGGTGAATTTGCAGAGAAGCTAATAAAATTGGCACTTTAGTATGCGAAATTACACGGATTGTAAAAGGTGGTTAAAAAATTCATTGAATATTATTATACTAGAAAGAACTTGAAATTGCTAATTGCAAAAGAAATGAAAAATCTTGAGAGAAAAGGTGATGGAACATCATTTGATTAGATTGTGCTGCTCTTAGGTTACTCATTGTAAATTAACTAGAATGTCTTTGTTGAAGTTATGTGATTGGTTTTTACTTATTAGTTGTAATATAATGTTTCTTGTACAATTATATGCAGAGAGTAGACTGAGATCCAAGAATTGAGGGTTGAAACGGCAACCACCAGAATAAGTCTACCCCCGACGGAGAATTCTTCTGGCTTCGTGACCGAGTGTTATTGTTCAGGTGATACATAAGCTGTATTTCCTTTTGAACCGTACATTGATGAATTGTTTTTACTGAAATATAGTATTACCTCCACAAGTTAAAGTACGAGCTACGGGAGCTTTCTTTGAAGTTTGAAAGACATGGGATGCTGAAATGCATAGATTTCCAGGTACTTACCATTTCCAAATTGTGTGATGTCATGTCTGTCTGTATCAACATACCTTTATCACCTAAAAAGAAAGAAAACGAGAACGTCGAAAATCTATGAATCCAGCTTCTTGTTAACCAAATAGAGCTTTTTATGATCGGGATTTTAACCTTTTGAGTTGCAAATTATGGCTGCAACATCATCTAATTAAATTAATTTTTGATTCGAACACTTTATCTTGGCACAATTCTTTAATTGACTGCAATATTGTATTTGGCTTAAATAGGTGCTGTCTGATGATTACCCAAGCTTGCATTTCTGTGTACTGATCATCTGTCAGTTACATGCTAATATGGAAAACACTATACTGCTGAAGATTCCTAGGTAAGCTACCTGGATGTGTTAAATATTCCTATGTTTTGTCTACCCAAATGTTTATAAGAAGATACACCATCTTGCTAGAATTAAGATGGTAGATTTGCCTGATGTTAAGCTATCATTGTTTAAATAAAAAATAATTATTATAAAATCATAGCTTCGTGATACCCCAAATACACATAATTATGTACGTTTGTTGTACACATAAAACCTAACATATGTATGTGTGTCATTCCTTTTGACTGTACATATTTATATTCTAATATTCTATGGCTTATATTAATTAATAAGCATGTATGATAGAAGTACATATGTACTTATTTATTAACGTTTGTAGATAGAAAAGACTATATCATACTAAAAGTGGTCTTAGTGTAAAATTTGACACCCAAGGGGGGAACCACAACCTTCAAAACCGCTCAGAAAGGCACTTTGGCATTAAGGTGGGATTCCCCCTTCAAGGAAAGCCTGCCTTATAAGCAAAAGTGGAGTTCTTTTCATGAAAAAGTTTGAAAAAATTGGCATATTTTGCCCCTGTGCTGTAATAATAGTGTAGAAAGAAATAAGTCAAAAGGATTTTTACTCTAAATAGAAGCCTTTATTTAAAATATACCTTAATTTGTATTTAGATCAATTACATTTGTTAATAAGAGTAGATGTTAAGATTCAATTACATTGTTAAAGTTATGGCAATCTCAATGGCTAAAAAACAGCTGGAATTTGATTCTGTAGTTCCTGGTGTTATGGTTTTGTTATCAGAGGTTTTCTGCTGATGTGCCCTATGTAAGTCTATGGATGAATTTATGTTCTCTTCAATAAATTTTCAAGGGCGTCTAAATTTTAATCTTTCAACTTCGTATCCTGTCTATTAAAGTTCCACAGGGACAACACCACCTTTCCACCCTCTTCATATCCTCGGAAAAACTTTTATCACCACTCAAGTTACAAATGTAGATAGCAAAATGGCAGTATGTATTTTGATCGTTCTTGGAGTTCATCAATTACTCTAGTAAAGGTTTGCGTATATGTCCTAAAGACTCTGAACGGTATGGTCTTGTTTATGAGGATGGGAAAGAATATGCTTATGATTGCTCGTCTTGTGTCTTCTCTGTGCGCCTCTTCCCAGATCTTTACAGAATAGAATCTAGCACAGGTTTTCCCATAATTAGCCCTACATTGATTAAGTTGGCCTTTGTTGCTTATCGTATTTATTGTTCGACTTGAAATGTTTGTTGCAAATTAAGTTTTTGTGCTTTTGCATATGCACATTTCAGAGAGAGCAGGCACTTTTTATGGTTTACCAGCCCTACATCTATTTTACTTAGCATGATGTATATTCACTATAATTGTGTGAGCAATTCAAGTTGTCTCACAGAGACTGGGATTGTAGTCCAGATTTGAATAATGTGATTTCATCATAGGAGCTAAATATGAGTTGGATGTTGAGTAGGGGACTCTAGACACACTAGAGCCCCACTGAAACTTAACGATCTATATTACTTTCCCTGTTAGTTTTGGATTTTTCACCCTTAGCTTGTTCATAGCTGTTGCTGAAATCAGCAGTCAACTTTCACAAAATTTTCCCTACAGTGCGGTTCCTCTTACTAAAATTAAAATTTGGTTTTTTGCATCTCAGTGATCCACTGTAAATAACCATATGTACAGTGCCAGGGTTATGGCTACTGTCACACCGTAGAATCATCCTAATGAACTGTTGAAAGTGGCATTGCCAATTTTGTAGGGGAGCATACTAGAATAGCTCACAAATCACAAGTGATAAGACATGGACATGCCAAAAATCCTGATATTTTGTAAACTATACTCATTGTCCCCAACAATTCCATATCTTCACATCGGCTAAGTGGTCTAAATATCTAAAATCAAAATTCCAAGTAGGGACCCGTTTTACATGGTTCGTCCGTTTAGGAGTTTATATCTGTAGCACTATTCAGTTCAACTGTTCAAGGGGAACACTCAGCTGACCATCGGCTCTATTGTTTTTCAAGTAAGGGTTGGTGGAGATATTATTCAAGCTTTCAAGTAGTCCATATTGCTTGTTTGCTTGTTTCAGCCATGTTTGTGAATTTGAAGTTTAAGCTGGATAATGGCAGTAGGAGTAAGAACAAAGAGTAAAAGTAAGAAAAGTTAGAATAAATTAATTAAGGGTGAATTTAAAAAAAAAAAAGGTCAAAGAAGAAAGAAGAAGTACTAATAAGAGGGGAGATGAGGTTTCTTTCATAAGTTAGATGTAATTTTTTTTTTTTCAAATGACGCATCCTGCTACTTCTATCCCAGAAATTCCTTAACCTGCTATCCCAAAAGATTGTGAAGCAAATGGGATCTTGAGGTCTTTGATCAGAAGAATTTGAGGATCTTTTGTTGATGAGTGCATGGAACAATCAATTTTTTTGGGTTCATTAGTTGACCCACTTGGACTTAAAATGCTCTGTTGATCATAGGGTTTAGCGAGGATGATCATATCTTGGTTTGTTCTCAAGAAATTAATGAAAATAAAAAAATCACACCGCAAAAAAAGTGAAAAATAAAAAAATCACACACCGCCAAAGAGAAATTGAATCAATAATGTTTAGGTTGCTTAAGATTTTGATTTTTTGGCTATTCCATTCTCAAGGTGTTGCGTTGCTTAAAACTTGATGAACATCTAATGAATTCCTAACATAGTGCGTTTCTTCTCCTTTGAGGGTCGATTTCTTGCCCCTCTCACTACTAATCCCTGCATTAAATTAGTCTCTAGAAGGTATCTCCATTTACATTTATCAGCCTTGGCCTCTTTCGTTAATTATTTTCACTCACGTGTAAAATTTTTAAATTTTTTTCGACCAGCCAAGCTTCAAATTATTGCGTTGGTGTGAGGATGGGCTTTGAATTTTGACATGAGAACAAGATCACTCGGTTAGGATTATGTGTTGCAAGCAGCTGACGAGGATGCTGAGGTACTTATTTTAAATAGCTTAGATTAACATGAACACCCATTGCTTTACAATTAACATATTCAGGAAAATTTCCACTGCTGCATTTAGTTGCTTAAATATTGAACTGTATATAGGGATGTGAAGTTTGTCTCCTACCGACTGTAACTTTGCTTAATATATATATATAAATATATATATTATATAGATATATATATATATATATATATATATATATATATATATTATATATATCAATCAATCATAGCCTTAATCCCCATATGTGGGCGGCATAACATGAAACAAATGTGATTATTCCGGGAGGTCATCCACATTAAATTTTCCTCCTCCACTCCCCTCCGATCGAGAGCCTCACTCTCTGCAAATCCAAACTGGCTTCAGATCTTTTCTAACTCCTCCGACCAAGTCATTTTGGTCTCCCTCTACCTCGTTTAAAATCCCCTTGATCCACTCTTCCTACTCTTTCGCACCGTGCCCCCTGAGTTCTCCTCTTACATGCTCCAAACCAAGCAAGCGGTTTTCCCTTTAACTTGCTGCAATATCTGCAACACCACTTCTGGCGGGATAACTTCATTTCTTATTCGATCTCGTAGATTTCCCGCACCAATCCATCTTAACATCCGCATCTCGTGTGACCCCAAACCTTTGAAATGCTCTTTTCATTGAGGCCCAACATTCCGTACCATTAAAGCAAACTGTCTTATAGCAGTCCCGTAAAATTTCCCTTCAGCTTTAAAGGGATGCTTAGCCGCTCTCCATAACCCCCCTGACTTAATCCTATGAGCCATATCTTGGTCAATATCCCCAATTTTTTTGATGATTGACCAATACTTTAAAGCCAATACTCATGGTCAAGTCCTTTCCGGTCCAACCCACCACTCCGATCAATGTCCCATTGAGCACCCAAATCGACATTCCAAATACTCAGTTACTCCGACTTAGCTTAAATGCCTCGAGATTCCAACCTTTGTCTCCATCTCCAAACTTGGCATTAAACCCCAGTCTAGTTTCTCCACCAATACAATATCATCCGCAAATAACATACACCATGGTACCTTCCCTTGGAAAT
>SNQN01003728.1:47094-58259 GCA_008642245.1 Bassia scoparia | reverse complement strand
TCCATAAAACATTCATAGGCTTGGTTGGTTAGGGGATAAAGGTTGTATCATTAGACATTACTTTTCACGTGCTTAAAATCATCACTATGTTTCATTAGAAACATCATGACTCTACTGTCCTATTGAGACTTCAGTTTTCTTCCCTGATCACATGTGCAATTCTTACAGGTGCAAATAGCAAGTGGATCATACATATCAAATTATCCCAAACCCCCATTATAAACCCCAAACAACATGTGCAGTCTTGCAATAGTAAACTCTTTTTGCAATGGATTTGTCTGTTAGAACAATATAACCAATTTCTAATCATATCATCACATTGTTCCAAGCTTCATAACAGGGTTCATCTTCATGGGTTCATGTGGGTTTCACTCAAGAAAACGTTATTTTTGAGAGAAAAGATTACAATACTGATCTTTTTTTATGTCATCAATCCACTTCCATCAAAAATTTCAGGGACAATTTTAGTGATGGTGGTATCAAAGGGTGTATGTAATTTTACTGCCATACACAACAATAGGATCAGGAGGTGTAGACCGCGGGCCAACCCCGCGGGGGGGGGGGGGGGGGGGGGGTCTGCTGGGCTACATCGATGGTGTTGTGTGTGGGCTTGAGCACAGAACCGCACGTGAGTGCGTTGGGGAGTGTTTGCGAGTAAGGGGATGTCACACCGTGCCTATAAAGGTTAATCACGGACGCCCGAAACGTTGGTGCCAAAACAATGGCCCACGTTCTGATCAGTAACCAGCTCGTGCGTTCGGGGACATGTACGGATTGAATCTTTGACCCAATCCGCCGCACTTGTAGCGCCACTACTTGGTCTCTGTAGGACGTGCGGCCTCGCCTCAGCGGTTAGCGGGCGCGCGGCTTGGTACTACATCGAGGTGCTTTGCGTGGGCTTTGAGCCACGGATCCGCACGTGGAGTGCGTTTGGGGTAGTTGTCGAGTGAGGGAGTCGTGCGTAGAAAGGTTATTCACGGACGCCCGAAACGTTGGATGCCAAAACAATGGCCCACGTCAATCAAGTAACCAGTCGTGGGTTTGGGGACATGGTACGATCAGATCTGTTACCAATTCGCCCGCATGTAGCGGCTCTACTCGGTCTCATTGTAATCCATTAACACGATTTATTGGATGCACAATTACATATTCGCAACTTAGAAACGCACTAGCCCTAAAATTACTAGTGAGTGTTTTCATTATTGCACAAGAGACTACCTAACTAGAATTGTGACCACTTTGTATTAATCAAATAAAACGGTGCCTAAAAACAGGTTGTCCATAGTTAATCTGATTTAAAGTGATTCACAATAATTTCCGTCTTTGTTTTAGCAGAATATATACAAGTTATACAACAATGACAAGATGAGAAATATGAAGTGTATGAACTCAAAGTATATGCAAAAACTCATCTTACCCTAAATCTGCAAAGAAAACAAAAGTTAGTTTGTAAAACTAAATGAAACGAATCCTTTGCTTTTGAATCGCTACATGAAACAAAGAAAACAATTGTTAGTCCATGATAAAACGCAAGCGCAATGGATCTTTCGCCTTGAATTGCTATACAGAATAAGAATTGTGTATTAGCAATGGATAATAATAAACGAATGAAATGAAAAGAATGAAAACCAAAAACCATGGAAACATGGAATCATTAAGGAAACCCTAACATATTACATGAAACGATTAAAAGTGAGTTTCTACATTGTTTAATTGTATTGAAACTCATAACCATGGTTAGTCAAATTAAAAGAAGTGGAGAGAATTATTGGTGAGTAATCTCAGAATTCAACCTTTGTTATCGCTTGTTGATTCGAAAGTGAATCGATGCTTTGAATTAGAACGAATTTGTATTGTGTTTAGAGTGTTTTAGAGAGAGAGAGAGAGAGAGAGAGCAATATGCCTCGAAAGTGTGCGTGAAGTGTATGAAGTGTAGGTATGAAGTCGTAGTCGAATGTCTCGGACTGAGCAAGGCAGGATAGTTATTTATAGGCCGAGGCAAAAACGAGTCAGCAAAACCCTGCGTTTATACGCTGAGGATGAGCGTATATCGTCATGAGGAGCGTTATACGCTCATTACTCAGCGTTATACGCTTCACACAATGAGAGCAAGCCGTATCAAGGAGTGTATACACTGAGGTGCGTATATACGCTGAGGCAGCGTATATACGCTCAATGCAGCGTTATACGCTGCTCCTCAGCGTATATACGCTCCTCAAAGCGATATATTTATCCAAAAATCCTGAAATATTTGATTCGGAATAATTCTTTGCCATACGTTCTCGATTTTCTAAGATTACGGATTATTCAGATGCCTCCTTTCGCAAGAAAGTATGATTCTAGAACATTCCGCGTATTTTCTAATTATTCACGTTTTTCTGCGTATTTGCGTATTTAACATTGCAAAATTCATAGAAAATCATAGAAATCAGAAAAAAATTTTAAAAAATACTGGCGGATTCAGAAAAATGTGCGAACACGATGAAAAACAAAAAGCATGAGAATCGCCAGCGTAACTTGTTGAAAACCTTTGAGATTTATCGAGAAAACGAAAGAAAATATTTTTGCTTGTATTTGACTTTGCTCGAATAGTTCCGAGTACGACACCTCACGTATTTCCAACTTTTGTGTTCAAGCATCTTTTTCTGAGTCGAAACAAACGCGAGACGCGTATGTTTCTCACGGATACTCATTTGGGGAGACATTTTCAGGTGTCTACAAAGCCCCACTTTGACTGAGGTCTGAAGAGACGATGTCTCGTAAGACGAAAGTCAAAGTATTCGATTCGGGACGGAGAGCAACTCAAGACGTTCTGCGAACCTGAGTTACCCTTTACGCCGTACCTGCAAACAAATGTTAGTTTTACCTGTTACCGCGCCCCATGCGGTGTTATGCCTTGGAACGCCTGGTCCTCGGGTGGTTTTCTCCCTACGGCTTCACTTGCTTTTTCGGGAGAGGTTGTGATGTGTGTATGCGAATTTCTGGTGCGGGAAGACAAATTCAAACCCGAGAATGCGCGGAACTGTCTTGAGCGGAGAAGATTCCAAACCCGAGAGATGCTGACGGACACTTCTATAGCGGGAGAAATTCAAGACCCGAAAGATGTGCTGACGAACTTCTGGCTAGCGGAGAAGATTCAAGACCCGCAAAGATGTGTTGCTTGAGATTTCTGTAGCGGGAGACATAAGACCCGAAATGTGTTGCGGTCTGTACGGAGAAATCGTAGACCCGAAAGATGCTTGTGCTGGATTTCTTAGCGGGAGAAATCGTAGACCCCAAGTGGTGCATATATGGAATTTCTGAGTGCGGGAGAATTTCCAAAACCCGAAGTGTTGTAAAGAGTTGTTGTGTGAAGAAGCCCCACTTTGACTGAGTCTGAAGATGAAAATCTCGTAAGACGACAGTCAAGTATTTTGATTGGGACGGAGTAATGCAAGTTCCGTCGGAAGCGCCTCGCCTTCGGAAAGTTCCCCTACGGCTACCTTGGCTTTTCGGGGAAAATTGCGTGTAGACAATCGCGCTATAGCGATGAATGCCGTATATAGGATGTGAGTGAATTCCTTTGGAAGCGCCTGTTCCTCAGGAAACCTTCCCACGGCTGACCTTGGCTTTTCGGGAGAATGTTGGCGTAGCAACATCGCGTATAGCGATGAATGCCGTATAGGCGTCGGGCAAATGCATGTAAGATGGGCCCTAGCTCGTGTTGAGGTGGTGCAATTGTGTAATGTGCAATGTGTAAATGTATAATGTGTTGTGCAGGATCATATGCATGATGATGTTTGTAAACTCAATGCGCAATGATGCTTATGAAGTGTTTGCAATGGCTATATGTGTTAATGCAAGTCTATTCTAAGATATAATGCATGAAATGACCAAGGAAATTGAACTAATGGTAAGATGCTTTTGGATTGCAGGATGAGCCGTCTCAAGCCCCCATTGGCAAAGCGATGCTTGTGATTTGCAAGTGAGCCCCCAACCATGGGGTTTGGCGTGTGTGGGATGCTTAAGGTGTTGATGGTTGTTTTAGTGGGTGACCCCCCAGCTTGATCGAGGTTGGGGCAATGGTTGTGGAGCTAGATTTGTGGAGGTCATGGGCTTTGGCTTAGCTTTTTGGTGGTAATGTAGGAATGAGGGATTGTGATTTGATTTGCTAAATCAGTAACTTGAGCTGAATGCTGCATGAGGAGAGACATGAGGAATGCTGCAATGCGATGCTTTAGGAGGGTAAGAATGAGGATGTATTTTGATTTTGCCAATCAGTAACTTGAGCTGAATTGCTGCATGAGGAGAACATGGAGGAGAATGCTGCATGCGATTCTGTTTTTATGATGAATACTGCAGAGTGATAGCCTAAGACGAGTTAGGAAGTCCCTTAAGGTGTATGAAGAATAGGCTAAAGGGTCAAGAATAATACAAGGCTAAAATTTGTGACTAAGGTAAGTACGGGGGATGATGTGGTTGGCTATGTGATGTAGGTTCAAACTCGAATCCTTAAATAGGAGAGAACGAGGGGTCACTACCTATCTTGACTAGATGGAGAGGGAGTTGCTGCCACCCTTAGTCTCCGTCCAACCGAAAAAGAATGGTCAAACTTCATTACTGCCTTCAGCCCAAATACAAAGATCATCTCAGTATCGAGCCTTACCACATTCGCAAAAGGTCTACGACATTGGAGTGGACATAAGGAATGACCTTCTTCAATTCACTTGAGTAGTTGGAGTTCTTAGCTTTAGGTCGAGTCGGAGATTCCCTTTCCCTAGACATATGTATCTTTCTTTTCTCCATTTCAGGTCTATGTCATTAGGTTTAGGATCAAATTCTGCAATTAGCCTCAATGTAATAAATTCTTTTGATTTATAAAAGTTTCCTTTTCTCATCCCTTAGCCTCATATAGTTTGTGCTTCTAACTTTAATGGAATCAATTAATTAATCGACTCATACAATTCAATGGACATTATCTTGGAGGAAGAACAACAGAAGGAAGTTAGAAAAATTGTCAATCAGGTGGAGCCTATGGCTTTTGCTACAGATAAAAGGAGGTTCAATGATAGGGGTACAAAAGGTAAATATAACCAGTCTTAAGGGTATATTCAGAATCAAGGTTATCATCAGAATAATGGGAATAATGCAGGAAATAAGGTGGGAACTAAGAGAAACTCACCATGGATAAGTAACCATTGTAAAATGCTAGGACATGGAATTGAGAGATGTTACAAGCTGCATGAGTATCCCAACACTTGGCACTGGAATAAGAAAATGGCTAATTTCACATATGCTTTAATTGAGGATAGTGATGTTGAATCTCAGGCTGGTGGTATTGCTGTTACTTTACCAACCATTACAATGGATTAATATAATAAGCTGATGACACTCTTATTGGCCAAGAATGATAATTCTGGTCACTTAAATTCCTCACAGAACTCTAACTCTCCAACTTCCATAATTCCCAAGCATGCAGGTATTAATGCCTTATTCTCTAGTCACAAATTTTGGCCGACGAGTTCTTTTAATCCAATTTGGGTGTTGGATAGTAATGCAACTGACCACATTTGTTTTGATTTAAGCTTTTTTACTTACACACCATTGAATTACATTGATAACTCTATTAATATACCAGATGGCACTAAAATTGAAATTAAGCATATAGGTATAGTTCACTTACTAGGAAACATCATACTAAGAGATGTCTTTCATGTTCCCGATTTTCACTATAAGTTGATTTYTGTTCACAAAATAGCTTMTAATTTGAATTGTGACATTACTTTCAATGCTACTTCTTGTATAATACAAGGSCACACCAGACCCCACCACTTGTTCTTRGTAAGCTCCACCAAGGTCTTTAGTCCACTCAACATATTCTGCARRMCAACCTCGGTCTTYAATCTTCAKAACATCATCTTTCAAACATGTAGCAATACTTCTTGTAATGTAGCTTATTCTAATAAACTTGAGAATGACAAATTATGGCATCTAAGACTAGGGTATCTTCCTTTCTCTTCTTTGTCTTTAGCCACAAATAATGTAGTTTATTGTACCTCAGCAGATTGTATTTKCCAAGTTTACCCTRCARCTAGGCAAACCARATTGTCTTCTACACATAGTTCAATAAAAACATCCAAACCTTTTGAGCTTGTACYTGTTGACATATGGGAACCTTATAAAGTCTTTACTCATAATAAATACAATAGTTTTCTTACCATTGTTGAAGATTTTTCTATAACTACTTGGATATTCTTTYTTAAACACAAATTTGATGCTTGTTCCATTATGATTTTTTTTGCTTTATGTGAAAATCAATTCAAATTATCAATCAAATGTGCAAGATGTGACAATGCTAAAGAACCGACAGAGGGTGATATACTATAGTTTATGTCTCTAAAGGTATTGTTTTTTAGAAATCTTGTGTTGATACTCCTTAACAGAATAGRACTGTTGAGAGAAAGCATATACATTTGCTAGAAACTTYTAGGGAACTRTTCTTTTAATCTTAATTACCTGTGTCCTATTAGGGGGAATGTGTCCTTGTTGCTACTCACATAATCAAYAGAYTGCCTTTGTCTTCCCTAAATCATGTGTCASMTTATGAAAAACTTTTTAATACCAAGCCAGTTTTTTCTCATTTAAGGGTTTTTGGATGCCTTTGTTATGTTTCTACTCTTAAACAAAACAGGTCAAAATTTGATATCAGAGCTGATACCTGTGTATTTTTGGGTTATACTATGAACCAAAAAAACGTATAAGGTCCTTAATTTGCACACAAACAAAATTCAAGTCAGTAAAGATGTCATATTCCATGAGAAACATTTCCTATACCACTCAGTCACCCTCCATTCCATCATCTTCAAATTTTCACATTTTTCTTCCACAAAACACACAAAAAACATCTTTCTTTGATTATGATGTACTTGATATTTTCTCTACTATTACATTACATCAGAATATAAATGAAACACCTACCGCACCTGTTATCATATCAGACACTAGTAGTACTTCACATGTGCCTTCTTCTCCAAACACAAGCCTTAATTCTCCCAGAAATTCTTCTTCCAATACAACTCTTGATTCTCCCATAAATTCTTCATCAAACACAAGCCTTGATTCTCCTGCAAGCACCACAAATACCAGTGCCACCTCTTCACCTGATCTCATAGACTTATCTGATGTTCCTGTCATCCGAAAGTCCACAAGACAGTCTAAGGCTCCAATGCATCTCCAGGATTATGTTTATTCATTACCTGGTCATTCTGTTACTACCTTTAACTCTCCCATATGTAACTTGGTTATGTATGCTCCTCATATGTCTATCCTTTGTCATGGATCTCTACATACTAAACCCAAATCTTACAAAGAAGCTTATACTAATCCTCAATGGGTGGCACACATGAATAAAAAAGGCAAAGCTCTTAATGACAACAATACTTGGGATATTGTTCCCTTCCCTCCAGGGAAGAAAGCTATATCTATCCCTAGCAAATGGGTTTTTAATGTCAAGACTCATGTTGATGGTTCTGTGGAGAGACTAAAAGCTAGATGATTGAAGTCATAACATCTGCATGCCTCTTGTTATTTTCGGCATTAGATTTTGTTAGGTTCACAATGAGAGCCTCCATGGGCAACTCAAGAGTGGACTTTGGAGGTGTATGATTGTTGTTGAATGGAGGTCTTTGATGAGGGGAACCTCTTTGGTTGAAACCCGGGGGCCTATATGGTGGTGGTTGTTGAGAACCACCTTGGTTGAAACCATGTTGTTGATGTTGTTGTTGATAAGATTGGTGGGGTGGTTGTATTTGTTGTTAAGGACGATCACCCCATCCAAAATTAGGATGATTTTTCAAACCCGGATTGTATGTATTTGAGTAAGGATCGTTCCTCACTCCCATCATTGACACTTGTTCAAGCGTCGGGTTGCATTGTGAAGTTATGTGGTCATTACCTCCATATAACTCACATTGAAGCATTTGCATGGGTGGCTCCGAAGAGAAGCAAGCATTGGCCTTATCAAAGCGCCTAGTCAAAGCATCAAGTTTATCGAAGCTAAGGTATCAATTGCTTCAAGTTCGTGCTTGCCTCCCTTTCACGGAGCTTGCCTTCTCTCGCCCCCATATGCATAGTTTTAGGCAACTCCCTCGATCATGTTGTAAGCTTGATCGATCGGCAATTTTCTGAGTTGACCTCCTGCCCCTGCATTCAAGTTCGCTCTTGAATTCGGCAGTAGGTTGTCATAGAAACTTTGAACTACCATCCATTGCACGAACCCATGATGAGGGCAAGCACGCAAGAGCTCTTTGAAGCTCTCCCACGCCTGAATCAAAGTCTCATCGTCATCTTCTTGAAAACTTGATGTTTTCCTTCTATATTTGTCCGTCTTTTTAGGAGGGTATTATTTTCCCAAGAAAGTCGTTGTGACCTCATCTCAAGTAGTCAAACTCCCCTCGTGCAAGGAACTTAGTCAATGTTTGGCCTTGTCCCTAAGAGAGATCCGAAAAATATGCATTTGTATATATTCTTGGGTCACATTGTTTTGCTTCACCGTGTGGCAAAGCTCATAGAAGTTATCAAGATTTGTGAAGGGACACTCGACTGGGCTCCCACCAAACTGTGAATCTTTCACCATTCTTATAAGGTGAGGTAAAATGTTCGAGATTGTTGGCATTGGTGGTGGGCAATCGAATGCCACTTTGAAGTTTAAAGCCGGCCGGATGAATATAATATCTCAAAGACCGTTCCGGAGGAGGAGATGGTTCCGCAATGTCTAAGGTCTCAACCTCAGGAGAACGGTGTAGATCAGAACTAGATTCCAAGTCACCTAGCAGAGGATCAAGAGGAATATGATTGTGTCTACAGACCACTCGAGAACGTCTTTCAATCTCCGAATTTAGGGACAAGAGAGATGATGATTGAGAACTGAGTGTCATGCACAACTAAGGAAAGAGTTAGCAATGACAATCACAAATAAACAAGCATCAAGTAACTAGAACCATGCTTAGAACTCGAATAATAAACCATAAATCAATGTAAAACCGTTAACTCCCCGACAATGGCACCAAAGTTTGATAGCCCGTCGTCAAGGCTACCAAAGATAAAGTTCCTATCTTAGTCTTACTAGCTAAGTAGTAAGGCAAGAAAGGTCGAACCCATGGGAATTATGTTTACCACCGGTCTTTGATCTATCCTAAAAGCTAAGCAAATCAAAAGCCAAAGGGATTGTCACGATCATATTTAACTAAAAATGGGATTAACACAGGACTTAAAACACTAGAGTTTGAGTTTCACCACACAAAACGCACATGCAACAACCGTATACAAGCAATGAGGCATTCTAACACGGATCAATCGACAAGGGGAGACTTTTTTAAGGTCCTAACCTCTCTCTCAAGCTAGTTAGGAGAACCTCACTTACAATCCAAGACCTATTCTCATGGGTTTGTTACAAGCTTGGTTTAAGCACAAAAGTCCTGAAAGCTAGTAACATCCCTAGAATCCGGCCCCTATTCTCATGGTTCCTTCATCTAAGTGGCTAGAAGGAGTTCATCTAAGAGTTCAACCCTCATTCCTTCGTCTAAGGTCCATACAAAAAACCACCATGGTAGCTAAACATGGTGATTAGCAATTGCACCTCCTTTACCACACAAGTCATGGAAAAACCAATAAAAACCTCAAGCAAGCATGGAAATCACTTGATGAATTGAGGGTTTCACCAAACCCTAGCAAGGAAACTACTCACACATGCTTAAAAACATGATAACAACCATAATAAACATGCTAAACATCAAGATCTTAAATTACAAGGAAATCAAAGCAATTCACAATCAAACCCTAGAAAATGCAATTGAGAAAATACTTAACCAAATTGAAATTAAAGAAGTACAAGAGATTGAGAAATGTTACTAGAGCTTCAATATGAAATTATAGCCAAGAATTCCAAGATATAAGCTTCCAATGTGCAAGAATACCAAGTAGAAGATGATGAATAGTGATACTACAATTTGAGAGAAAAATACAAAATAAAAATAGAGAGAAAATAAAATATAAGAGTATAAAATATAATATGAAGTGAGGAAAGAGAGTGCAGGGGAGAGTGGTCATATGCCTCATAAAGTGGGTAAACACATCCAAAACACAAGTGCCCCACAATAAAAGAAAAGAAACGAAAGAAGAAAACTCGAAAAAATTGAATTAGGCACACAGTAGTGCCTAGGTAGCGGGCAGTAACGCCCGCTACTAGGCATAAGCAGAATAGGGAGCAAAGCAAGGAGGAGTAGAGGTTGGTAGATGAGGCGCTACAAAGGCACTACAAGTGGGTAGCGCCCGCTACTAGGTGCTACAAGGCGTTACGCCTGTAGGAATCGAAAATGGGTAGAAAGGGATGAATGGCACCCAGTAGCGCTTTCTACTTGCTCGAGTTAGGCGCTACTATCTGAAAATGACCCAAATGAATGGTCAAAGCTCCCGAGCACGAGTAAACGCCAACCGAGGCCTCAAATGACTCCTAAAAACGTCCGAGGTGGGTCCGAACTACATTCGAACGTCACTAGGTCGCGGGAAATCAAAGAGTACATAAAAAATCACACCAAAAGGAAGAGAAAATGCGGCAAATACGCTAAAAGCGGTCGTTAGAGGGTTAAAAGTAGAAATCGAGGACATAGACTAAAATCAAAGTGAAAAAGACTTAAAACAACGAAAATAAATGATAAAAAGACTCTAAAAAGCGGATATAAAATCCGTACATCACTAGATTGGTTGCAGTTGGATACACATGGCAAAATGGGGTTGACTATTCAGAGACCTTTCCCCCAGTTGTCAAAATGTCAACAGTCAGAACTATTATGGCCATTATTTTAGGCAAGAACTAGACTCTTTACTAGTTGGACATAAACAATGCATTCCTTCATGGTGATTTGCTTGAAGAGGTCTACAAGAAATTGCCCCCTGGGATGCCTAATGTAGACACCTGAAAATGTGTCTCCCCAAATGAGTAATCCGTGATGAAATATACCGCGTCTCGCGTTTGTTTCGACTCGGAAAAGATGCTTTGAACTCACGAAAGTTGGAAATATGTGAGGTCGTACTCGGAATTATTGAGCAAAGGTCACTTACAAGGCAAACATATTTTCTTTCGATTTTCTCGATAAATTCAAAGGTTTTCAAAGGTTTTCAAACGAGTT
>SNQN01003728.1:2606-46027 GCA_008642245.1 Bassia scoparia | reverse complement strand
TGGCACCGCCGGCATGACTCCCTCTCTACTTAAGGTTGTCCGCATAGGGTGCCAACCTGCATCGTCCATAAGCCTTTACTCCCAATCTTCAGCTAAAAACAGTCTTCCGTCGCGCGTGTCTTGGGAAAAAGGGAAGCGTATATACCTGGGATGAGCTATATCGCTCCTCACCTGCGTATATACGCTCATCTCCACTTATACGCAGGGTTTTTCCTGCCTCGTTTTGCCTCGTGCCTATAATACTTCTCTGCCTTGCTCAGTCCGACAGGACTTCATACGCACAATTCACGACTCTCTCACCTCACTTGACATGACTTTCAATGCACTTTCAAAGTCAATTCATAGGCTCTTTTGAATCAATGTTATGATTTATGAACTACAATGAGACCGAGAGAGGCCGTACATGCGGGCGAATTGGGTTACAGTCTGATTCGTACCATGTCCCCGAACCACGACTGGTTACTTATTGGACGGGGCCATTATTTGCACCAATGTTTCGGCTGTCGTTGAATAACTATATAGGCACGGTTGGCGATCCCCTCATTCGACGACACACCCAACGCATTCACATGCGGATTCCATGGCTCAACTCCTGACACTGAAGCTGAGTCACGCCCCTTGCCTAAGCGGGCGAAGCCCTACAGTTTTGGCGACTTCACTGGGATAATCACCATTTGTGAGTGGACAGACTTGAAAGTCTCGTAGTCCATATTCATAATCAATTGAATTTTGCTTGTGACCCTTCGAATAGGTCATGTCCTAGGCACCTTGGTTCAATATGGCATGTTCTATGCTCGAGACCTCCATAAGGCGGGGATTTTACCTTGTGCATGTGGTTAATGGATCACATGGCTAAGTTAAGTCCTTATCCCCCCATGCCGGTATGCACGTGTTACGAGATGGTGCATATAAGGGGTATCTCGCCATACATCACCCAATATTGTGGTGGTAAATTGGACCCAGCTCTATCTTAGCATGGTACACTATAGACTCACCAAAGCCGGACTTATAGTCACTTAGATCCTGACCTTAAGTGAATAAATTGGTTTGTGTTTCAATCAATGTGCTTGTTAACTTGCGACTCTTTGTTCAGTCCAAATTCTTAGCCACCAACTAAGCCCAGTCCCTTAATCTATGGTTTTGGTTCAAACATGAAGTTTGTTACCATTTAGCCCATTCCAATCCAATTCATTCAAACTCCATCGACCTAGAGTCTGACTAGTTCGATTCCAATCCAAGATTCTTAAATCTGACTTAGATTCGACCTTTTGGCGCTAAATCTGAATTAGGTTCAATTCATTCCAATTCAAAACCTTAAGTCTGAATTAGTTCAATTCCATTTCAACCCAAGAGCCTTGAATCTGAATTAGGTTCGCTTCAACTTCAATCTAAGACCTTTAAACTGAACTAGGTTCGATCATAGACTCAACCCTAGGCCATTCAATTTCAAGTTGCTCGTAGGTCTAAGAGGTCCTTAATTCTGAATAGCCCATCTTAGGTTTGATTCCTTCTCGAGTCTAGCACCTTAAATCAGATTAGGTCTAGCCCTTCAAGTCAACTTTCGAGTTCATTTCCTTAAGTCCAGAACTCAAAACTGAGTTAGGTTTGTTCTAAGTTTTCAATCTTTTGTTTCTGGGTCTAAAGTGTAATTTCTTGATTCAGCAAGATAGCAAAGACTCGCAACTTGTCTCTGGGGCCCAGAAGAGTAACAAGAAGCCAAACCCGACGCGCTCCTGATCAACAAGACACTTCCATGGCAAACATCAACAAACAGCTTACGCTATACTAGAAAAGCTTTGTCTGTGAATTCTCGCCTGATGCCCAAGAAAAGAGCATTGGGAGCTGAAAAAAAGGACCCAGGAAAACCTCTCGAGTCCGACGGGGGGGAGAAGACGATGTGAACACCACTTCGTCCTCAAAGACTGATGAGACGGAAAAGGTTGAGCAACTAGAAGAGATGGTCAAGAGAGATGTCCAAAATTCAGTTCAAGGGCCTCGTGTTGCTGATTACGAAGATGGCCAGCTTCCTAAGAAGTTTTTCATCACTGATTTGCCCAAGTTCAAGGGAACTGAAGACCAGAGGACACCTCGCACTTTTAATATCTCCATGGTCCTTAAAGGAATGAGCAAAGAGTTGTTCACTTCGGTATTCCCCATTACTTGGACACCCATCCATCCAGGTGGTTCAAACCCTGATCAAGCCAAGCCGATGATTGGAATACATCAAACACGAGTCCTAAAGCAGTACAAGTACAATTCCCAGCTTCCTGTTGGTCTCCGTGACTAGAGGCCACCAAACAAGGTGAGAGAGAAAATTTCTCTACTTTCCTTTATAGGTGGAGGAGAAGGCCGCTCAAATGACTAATCGACCAATGAGGAAGATCAAGTTCGAATGGTCATCAAGAACCTTCAGCCCAAGATCGAGAGCCACTCAAGTTTCAACCCTTGATTCATTTACTGGGCTCTACAAGGTTGCCTCCTAGTTGAGGAAGATGTTCAAGCCCAAAGTCTAGGGTAACGGTGGGGGCTTTAACAAGAAGAGTGGCTCCTCCTTTTCCAACACTGATCAAATCAGCCACATTACAATGGACAACTCTTCTACCATCCTGGCTCTTTCACAACGGCCTCGAGGACCACCAAGGACATTTCTCCAATTGTATGACTTATGAGCAGGCCTTTGATAGACTGACTGCAAAAGGTGCACTTGCCCTATTGGACCATCCAGACCCTTCAGATGATAGAAATCTAGGGAGGAATCCCAATCCTATTGTAAGTTCCACCAAGGAAGGGTACACCACTGAGAATTGCATCGTTTTGAAGCACAGGATTCAGACATGGTTGAAGATGGTCGCCTCCCAGTCCCTCAGCGGCGAAGGATAAGATCAACATCCAACAACACTTGCTAAACCATGAGTCACCCCAAGGGCGGTTAATGATCCATGGCTGCTTTAGATTGAGTCATCAGTCCCAGTCCTAGCAATAGTTCTTTTCAATTCCTGTCTCTTGAGTCTTGTAGTCTTTCGAAAATAAGCCATTGTATGTTTTCAATTTTCTTTCATCAATAAATGATTCATTTTGGCAATATTATTTTTATTCTATGCAAGTCTCAACACTCATTGGCCACAATGGTTTAATCTAATGCTGATTCAATATTGAACAATGCCCAGAGAGCCTTCTTTCATAGCTCCACAAAATGACCCCTCCCTTCCATCCCTTTCACATTCAAATCAAATCCCTTGCAACCTTTTGAGCCATGAACACTATCATTTAGCCTATCTTTCTTTCATCACCCACATCTACTAACCAACGGTGCGTAGGAAAAGACACGTGCAAAGAAAGAAAAGAAAAAGAATAAAATGGGCAAAAAGAAAAAAGCAAAAATCAAAGTTTCAACACAAAGTTTTCACAAATGCAAATCAATTTCAAAATCCAAATCAAAGTTCAAAGCCCAATTCAAACAAAAAGCAAGAGTCTAAAGCACACTGCGCACCGTGGTCACTTCGTATCATCAAGCTTTGTTCAACCCTCAACCACAGCCTCACATTACAACCAAAAGCCCTCTCACACGAGCATTGTTCATCATCACCAGACTACGTTGGTTATTTCCGTAAGGATACGTAGGAAGCCCTTCTCGAGGTTCGACCGATCAGCATAACATTAATCGTTTGAGCTTTTGAGTGCTTTGACTTGCTAAGAATTGATTATGGTTTTGCCAGTCTAGACACCTGACTAGACTCATGTTTGAACCACATCATGCCAACCTTCGTATTAGCCACATCTTGACCCTTAGCACAATTTGACCCTTTTTATTTCTCGAACCCTAGCCTATTCTTTGGTCACCTCAAGGACTCATTGACTCAATCCAAAGAGGTAAGCCCTGACCTTGGTTGGTACATCTTATTGGGGACTCATCCTACAATTCATCCACCTTCCTATGTTGACTCTAAGCGCAAACCACGTTGTCTCAAAGTCTCGTGGGGCTCGTTGTCGTCATGGCTCCTTATTTTCCAGTTGGGGGTTCTTGTCTCCTAAGGCCCTATTACGTTTCGAGTCTTTTGCTATCAAGTGGAAATCCTGAAAAATCACTTTGGACCCTGTCTCTTTCCAATCAAAGTCACTGTCTCGCAATGTTAAGTCAAGTCACGTTCAAATGTCACTTTCTCTAAGTCACTCTTCAAATGACACTCTGTTCAATTGGCACTTGTTACTTAGATCAGACTCTAGTATCGTCCTTTTCAAGTCTAGAACCAGACCTAGACTGGACTCTTTCAAATTCAAAGGCTCATTCAAATCATGTCTAGAATCAGACCTAGACAAGTCAACTTTTCAAATCTGTCTAGAATGACCTAGACAAGAGCTTTCAAATCAGTCTGAATCAGACCTAGACAAGTCACTTTCAAATCATGCTAGAATCAGACCTAGACAAGTCACTTTCGAATCACGTCTAGACCAGACCTACACAAGACCACCTTTCAACACTCTCTCAGAATCATGTCTTGAACCAGACCTAGACAAGCCACTTTCAATGACTCTTTCAAACTATGCTAGAATCAGACCTAGACAAGACTCCTTTCAATGACTCTCTCAGAATCATGTCTAGAATCAACCTAGACAAGACACTCTCAATCATGTTCTAGAACCAGACCTAGACTGGCCTCTTTCAAATCAAAGTCACTTTCAAATATGTCTAGATCAGACCTAGACAAGACACTCTCAAATCATGCTAGAACCAGACCTAGACTGGACTCTTTCAAATTCAAAGGTCATTCAAATCATGTCTTGCCAGACCTAGACAAGCCACTTTCAATGACTCTCTCAAACCATGTCTAAAACCAAACTAGACAAGCCACTTTCAATGACTCTCTCAAACCATGTCTAAAACCAGACCTAGACAAGACTCCTTCAATGACTCTCTCAGAATCATGTCTAAAACCAGACCTAGACAAGACCCTTTCAAATTCAAAAGACTCTCTCCAACCATGTCTAAAACCAGACCTAGACAAGACCGCTTTCAAGCTTCAAATGATCTTTCAAACTATGTCTAGAATCAGACCTAGACAAGGCCCTTCCAACTCAAAGATCTTTCAACCAATGACTCTTGCCACTCTTTCAATCTCAAGGTCCAAGTTACAGTCACATTGCATGCAAATTTCGTAGAAATAAAACAGACCTATGTCTCACAAGATAGTCCTTAATCCTGAAATTAGGGCATCTTTCAGTCAATGCTCATTTCTTCGGAAAGCATGGGACGCACCTGCATTTCTCCCAGTCACGAACGGGGAAATGACGCTCAAGGACTCAGACACATACAAGCACATCAAACCGCATGGGACACGGCTACAGGTAAAACTAACCGTTTTTTGAGGTACCGGGCGAAAAAGGGTAACTCAGGTCGCAGAACGTCTTGAGTTGCTCTCCGTCCCGAATCGATACTTTGACTTTCTCTTAGAATACGTTCTCAGACTCAGTCAAGTGGGGCTTCTGTAGACACCTAAAATGTGTCTCCCCAATGAGTAATCCGTGATGACTTTACCGCGTCTCGCGTTTTTCGATCGGAAAGATGCTTTGAACTCACGAAGTTGGAAATACGTGAGTCGTACTCGAATTATTGAGCAAAGGTCACTTACAAGGCAAACATATTTTCTTTCGATTTTCTCGATAAATTCAAGGTTTTCAAAGGTGTTTCAAACAAGTTACACTGCGATTCTCGTGCTTTTTGATTTCTCATGTGCGTCACATTTTTTGAATCCCGCCAGTATTTTTAAATTATTTTCTGATTTTTCTATGATTTTTCTATGAATTTTGCAATGTTTAAATACGCAGAATACGCAGAAAAGTGAATGATTAGAAAAATACTCCGGAAATACGTGGAACCTTCTAGAACATTCTGAACTCCTTGCTTGGAGAGCAAGGGTGTCTAGGTGCGTCGAATCAAGGGAAATCACGAATAAATGGAGAATCGAAATATTCGAGATTTTTGGAAAAATATACAATTGAGTATATACGCAGTGAGCGTAATAGTCAAAGGAGCTATACGCTCACAGGGAGCGTATACGCTCAACCTTACTATACGAATTTGCCAAATCCATGGAAAAGGGAAGCGTTATACGTGGGATAGCGTATATACGCTCCTCACCTGCAGATATACGCTCATCTCCAGCGTATATAGCAGGGTTTTTCCTGCCTCGTTTTGCCTGTGCCTATAAATACTTCTCTGCTTGCTCAGTCCGGCAGAGTCATACGCACAATTCCGACTCTCTCACCTTCACTTGACACGACTTTCAATGCACTTTCCAAAGTCATTCAATAGGCTCTTTTGAATTCAATTTTATGATTTATGGAACTACAATGAGACCGAGTAGAGGCCGCTACATGCAGCGAATTTGGGTTACAGATATTATTCGTACCATGTCCCGAACCACGACTGGTTACTTGATTGGACGTGGGGCCATTAATTTGGCACCAATGTTTCGGGCGTCCGTGAATAACCTATATAGGCACGGTGGCGATCCCCTCAATTCGACGACACACCCCAACGCATTCACATGCGGATTCCATGGCTCAACTCCATGACACTGAAGCTGAGGTCACGCCCCTTGCCTAAGGCGGGGCGAAGCCCTACACCGAACACACACAAATTAGTCTACAAGATGAAGAAATCACTCTAGGGTTTCAAATAAGCCAACAGCTATTGGTTTTCTAAGCTAGTTCAAGAACTAGAACACCAAGGTTTTCGTTAATCAAAGAATGACTATTCCTTAGTCATTAGAAAAAGAAGCATTGGTGTTACTATTGCAGCCATATATGTAGATGATATGGATTTGACTAGGATAGATACTGCGGGAATTGCTAACCTAATAGGTCATCTTCATAAGGTCTTTGGTATCAAGGATCTAGGAGTTCTACACTATTTCCTTGGGTTTGAAGTTGGGTACTCTAATGAAGGTATTACCTTGACTCAACAAAAATTCACTAAGGAACTTCTGCAGGAAGCTTAGTTGTCTACACATAAGAAAGTTGTTACACCACTTCTTTTGCATCTCAAGCTCACCGCTCATGATGGGGAAGATTATCATGATCCTGAGCATTACAGAAGTATTGTTGGGAAACTAAATTTTCTCACAAACACAAGACCTAATTTGTCCTATGTTGTTCAATCCTTAATTTAGATAATTTCTTTAGAATCCTAAAATTCCACATTATCAATCCCTTGAACATATTCTGCATTACATACCCAACACAAATTTTCAAGGCATTCTTATCAAGGCTTCTGATAAGCTTACACTATAGGCATATAGTGATAGTGAATGGGAAGCTTGTATTGACACAAGAAGTTCAATTTTTGGCTTCAAACTCATATTAGGTGTAGATACCTACATTTGTTCCTAACCCACGACGGTCGATGATAAGACACCCCTAGCTACACACAAACTGAATTGAGAGAGGTATGGTCCCAATATACCCTAAAGAGGAAGGTTTTACACCAAAACTAACACTTATTCTTGCCCAAATCACCCTTAAAATGAGTTTTAGTTTCCTAATGATTTTAACTTATTTTTAGAATTTTTTCTAGATTTTTTCTGGATTTTTCTAAGCATTTTTTGCAATTTTTGAAATTTTCAGCAATTTAATTAATTTTGTAATAAGCTTACCTTGTATCGCTATTAAAACAAAAGAAAACAAAGGTTAGTGAATGAAAGATATGTTTCCAATTGAATCGCTTATCACAACAAAAGAGATTGTTAGCATTGACAATTACGATTAAAACAATTGCGATAAGGTGAAAACGATTGAAAAAGAATGAATTTACATGATTGAAAAATATTATATTAATCAAAATTAATAATAAAAATAAAAGAGAAAGTTAGATTGAATAGCCTCAGAATTTGTACCTAGGTTCGCAAAGAAACGACTCCGAAAGTAGCGACGGATTCAAGAACCTTGGGTTTTGTGAACGATTTGTGTTTTTGTGAGTGATTTGTGTGAGAGAGAGTTTTGTGAGCTTTGAATTGCAATAAGCACAAGAGAATTTGTTCATGTTCGAATAAGCATCGAGAGCATGTATTTATAGGCGTTTTGGAGTAGGATAGATAGAATTAGGAATTGGGCATACGGATTAACAATAGTATATACACTATAAGAACCGTTTATACGGTCATCACATCCGTATATACAGTTCTGTTGACGTTGCATGCCACATTAACCATCCATTTGCTCAATTCCAATTCTATTTATCTTTCGTTCGAGAATTCTTATCCGTATTTCTGAATCTAATTTGCTATCCAAATTAACCATTATCCACTTTGGATAAACTTGGTGGACAAGATTGATCTTCCAGAATATTTCGGATCATTCCTGAATTATCTGGTTTTATCTAATAGTTTTTGAATTTATTTATTTTTGAAAATTATTTCTCAAACTTATAAAAATCGTAAAAAAATCAGAAAAATTATTTGAAAATACTGGCAAACTCAAAAAATAAGAGGAATAAGATGACAAGGAAAAATATTAGAAATTACCTTTAGAAATAATTCTAAAAAATTGTTTTTACTAAGAAAAATGCCCTAAAAATAGAAATTAATTAAAAAAACTATTTTCCGCCTATTATTGGGCTCTCGGCATATGATTTCAATCTCAACCTTTATTATTATTATTATTATTATTATTATTATTATTATTATTATTATTATTATTATTATTATTATTATTATTATTATTATATTTATTTATTATTATTTATTTATTATTTATTATTATATATTATTATCATTATTATTATTATATTATATTATTAATTATTATTATTATTATATTATATTATTATTATATTATTCTATTATTATTATTATTATTATTATATTATTATTATTATATTATATTATATATAATATATATATTATATTATTATTATTATTATTATTATTATTATTATTATTATTATTATTATTATTATTATTATTATTATTATTATTATTATTATTATTATTATATGAAGTCCCACTATGCAGATTTGGGTTGATGGGGCTATGACCTTTGCATGGTCTAGTCTATTCCTCAAGTATAGACTACGAAAGGGAGTTACTAGCTTGAGGGGTGTGCACACTTAGGAGGTGGATATTGGATTAATATGGAAGGTTTCGATTATTTGGTATTTTATACTTGAAATTTTGGAAAGTAAATCTTATTATATTTTATTACTATATTTTATATGACTTGAAATTTGGAAAGTGGTAATATAGAAAATTGATTTTTCTGGGAAGTCCTATTTTTGGAAAGGTTTTATTTTGGAAAATATTGTGTATGGAAGGTTTTATTCTTGGAAAGTTTCTTAATGGTAAGATATGGAATATTGATATTATGGAAATAATTTTCTATGACATATAAATTGTACTTAGTTGTCCATAATTAATCTGACTTTAATGTGAACAAATAATTCCGGTCTTATTTAAACAATTATAAGAGTCATATGTACAACCATAAAAAATAATACATACAAAAATTAAAACTCAAATATATACAAATACCCTTACCTTGAATCGCTATCAAAACAAAAGTTAGAAAAAACTGAGGAATTTGACTCCGAAAGTTGTGAGGAATTCAAGAACTTAGGGTTTTTGTGAGTGATTTGTGTTTGCGAATTGATTGTGCGAGAAGAGAGATTTTTAAGATCTTTTTGAATTGCACGTATATCGAGAAGTATTTTTCGTATTTTTCCATATTTCATAGATGCCTGAATAAGCACCGAGTGTATGTATTTGTGGGAGTAAACAAAACTAGGATAGAAAATCAAGCGTATTTATGCCATATAGGAGTGTATATATGCTTGTATGGAGCATATATACGCTTTCTTGGAGCGTATATACACTTTTGACACGTGGTAATCCACATCAGCAGCGTATATACGCTTCATATTCTATCCTTATTTCACCCAATATCTTTGGAAATCTTTGCATCTTATTTTCTAGATCTATAATTCGAGAATATACTAGATCTAGATCTTGGCCTATTTGGAGATCAAGATTATGCTTCTAGAACATTCCGGATTATTTTCAAGTTTTCTAGATTTCTCTAAATTTATTTATTTCGAAAATCATTTTATAAAACGCTAAAACTTACAAAAATCATAGAGAATCATAGAAAAATCATAAAAATAATCTAAAAATATTTGTGAACTCAGAAAAATGAGAGGAAAAAGATGAAAATAAAATTCTTAGAAATTACCTTAAGAAAGGACTCTAAAAAAATTCTATTAAAGAAGGTCTAAAAATAGAAAAAAAATTAAAATAGCTAAAAATAAATATTTTCCTCTTATTATTGGACCCTCGGTGTATGGTTTTGAGATTAAAATTTAATTCAATTTGTGAAATTAGGTTTCATTTATGGATTTTGTCACAAACTCACAACTTTTAGAATCAAATCTGTCTCGAAATATCGTACTTTTCATCACTGACTATTCAATTTGGGGAGACACTTTTGGGTGTCTACAACGGCGTACTTTAGAATATCTCGAACATCATTCTTGATGAGTGTACCTGCACAACTCCCACCTTTTGTGGATGAGCCATCGACTCATAGCTGCCAATGGGAGTCACTTATTGGTGCTGGGCGATTGGTGCATTCCGTGATGAATTTTGCTAGCGCATGAGCTTTGTTCGCCCTTCTTAGCTCGTATTCTGGGCCATAGTCCTCCAATTCATCAGCCCACTCATTAATCCTTATTGAGTGATGATGCCCTTCAATTATTTTGTGGATGGGTTGCCCAGTGAGGATTGTGATTGGATTGGCGTGAAAATATGGCTTTAACTTTCTGCTCGCTACCAACAATGCATACATAAGCTTCTCGATCATAGAATATCTAGACTTCGCCCCTCTGTATGCATGGCTAAAAACGTACAACGGATGTTTCACCTTGTCTCTCTCAGCTATCAAGACTGCACTCAGGGCACACTTTGAAACCTCCAAGTAAACATAGAGGGGTTCCTTAGGGAGAGGTGATATGAGTTTGGGCAACTCTGAAATATGCTTCTTCAGCTCCTGGAAGGCTCTTTTTGCCTTGTCATCCCACTTGAATGTTGAACGTTTTAAAGTCCTAAAGAATGCCAAGCTTTTGTCTACCTATTTGAAAAGGAATCGGAATGGGGCAAGCCATACACCTAGTGAAGCGTTGTACTTCTTTGACACCTCTCGGGGATTACATGTCAAGGAAAGCTTGGATCTTGTCAGGATTAGCCTCAATACCTCTTTCATCGATAAGGAAACTTAGACACTTTCCGTCGTAGACCCCGAAGATGCACTTTTTAGGGTTAAGGCACATGTTGTACTTCCAGAGAGACTGTAGAGTTTCCCTGAGATCATCAACATGGTTAGTTTCAAGCTTACTTTTGACAATCATGAACGTAAACTTCAACGTTTCTACCAATCTAGCTGTCAAAAATATTATTGACCAACCTCTAGTAAGTGGCCTCAGTGTTTTTAAGGCCGAAGGGAATCACTTTATAGCAATACACCCCTTGGTTAGTGATTATGGTGGTGTGTTCTTGATCCTCCACAACCATGGGGATTTGATGGTGGCTAGCATTGGGGCCCATAAAGCTAAACAACGCATGCCCTACAGTGGAATCAACTAGTTTAACAATTTTAGGTAGCGGGTAGTCACCTTTTGGAAAAGCCTTATTAAGGTCTATGAAATCTACACACATTCTCCACGCATCGTTCGGTTTCTTTACCAAAAGAACGTTGGCAAGCCACTCGATATATTGACATTCCTGGATGAAACCGACGTCAAGTAATTTCTTAACCTCAACGACGATGACTAAGCATCTTTCTCGACCCTCATGACGTAAGTTTTGCTTGAGAGGTTTAAAACCTTCTTTAATCTCAAGCTTATGCCATAACATTAGGGGAAATGTTAGGCATCTCATTATCGATAAAGGCAAATAAATCTCTGTATTCCTTTAGGACCTGAATGATTTGGCCCTTGAGTTGGTCATCCAGATTAGCCCCAATTCGAACAACATGGGAGGCGTCTTCATCAAAAGCCACCTCTTCATGAATATCTACGCGGCGAGGTCGAGCATATCTTTTGGGATTGTCTGCCAAGTAGACATCCATGGGTGAGATATGTCCCTCTTCCTTAGAGGTTTCCTTCCTCTTTTTATTGTTAGGAGGAGTGCTTTCCACATTCGTGAGCCCCCAGAGACTATTAACGTAGCATCCTCTTGTCGAACTTTGGTTGTCATATAGATTTTTTACGTTGCTAGAGTCGGTCTCGAACTTCAATAAGAGTTGGAAGGTTGATATGGCGGCCTTCACCTTGTTGAGGAGAGGGCGACCAATCATGATATTGTATGGAAAGGGTAGTGTTGGGTCCCTTAGGTTTTGAGTGATGACAAACCAATACAGGGAACATGACACTTAATTGTGAAAAAAGTAAGTTTGGGGAACCAGTTGTTACAGGATACCTGTTTCCCCAGACAAGTTAATACTTATTGTGTATATATTGAAACTAACTTGTTTTACTACAGGGAACAGCTGAATAAACACAAAGCTCATATACTGGTGCAGAACCAATAGGAGTTGTTTCCTTGACTGTTATACTGAAAATAGTCTTATACCTTTTATTGCATCTTAACCATGTTACATGTGCAGTAATTAGGTTGATTCCAAGACTTGAAGTATGAAGCCTTTCGTAGTCATTCGAAGAAAGAGTTTATGCTCATAATTGAAGTATTCAAAGGAAGATTCAAGGTTTTGAAGATTACATGAAGAATAGAAGAAATGCTGCTCAAATGTTTAATCTAGGAAATTCATGTAATATGCTCTGTAGTATGACTTATATGCTTTGGTTTAAATTCTTATATGTGTTTTGAGTTATGGTATGAATTCCGGTACAAGATTGGAACAGAATTCATAACATACTCAATTAGGGAACCAGGCTGGGGAACAAGCTGTGTCCCTGAGTGGAATTATAGTTGCGGTTTTGAAAAAGAACTTTTCTAAAATATTTTGTAAAAGATATATTTTGAAAATACGTTTTGCAACTGGAAATATAGATGAGAATATAATTGTTACCTTAAACCTAGGAGTATCTATCTTGTTAGATTCTATCCTTATGATCAAATCGAACAAGATAAATACTTTCCTTAAATCTCATCTTGCCTTGCTCGGCAAATAGAGAGATTTAAGGAAACTAGGGTTAAGGTCAACAAGCATATATATACTCATTTATACTTCTAAATTCCACACATCTCTCCACGGATTGAAAGAGTTTATTTTTGAGAGAAAACACAAAAGGCATAAGAACCTTACTTTGAGTCATACAMAAGAGCATTAGYCGAGCATTCTAATTTCTCTTATTAGCTTGTTAGAAGTAAATTAAAAGAGAGAAAAGTTGATATTGTTAAGGCATTCAACAGAGGGGTTGAAKGCYTGGTGAGTGTTTGTGAGTTCAAACACAAGTTGGACTTACGAGTGTGAGTCGAGTGCACATTCAGAGTTGAGTGTGGGGTGTGCTGGTTCCCGGAGTAGGGGGAAACAACAGAGTGAGTGTGTTCTTTGTTTTTCGGAGTAGATTAATAAAAGAACATAGGGTAGGAGGACGTAGCCCAGAGTTGGGTGAACCTCGTTAAACTTTGTGTGTCCTTTATTATTTTGTTTACATTCCACTGCTTACAGGAACCAGCCCAACTGGTTCCTCATAGTAAGTCCGAAAAGAAAGAAAAATAGGTAATAGAACGCAATACTCAATTCACCCCCCTCTTGAGTATCATAAAACCTTCAATTGGTATCAGAGCTAAGGCTTCTTGCAAGAGTAACATCTAGAGAAGTCAAGTATGAGTACTCAAGAGTTAAGTGCCATTGGTTATGATAGCAAGACACCAAAATTCAACAGAAGTAACTATGCATGGTGGAAGAATAGGATCAAGAATGTGATCATGGGGATTGACTATGAGTGTTGGCTTGTAATAAAAAATGGTCCAAACACAATCATGAAGACTGACTCTGAAGGAAACAAGACTCCAAAGAAAGACAGTGAATTGGTGACTGCTGATTACAAGTTGCTTGAGAAGAATGCAAAAGCAATGTCCATATTACAACAAGCCATAGGTGAGCCAGAGTATAACCGAATTTCTGGATGGAGTAGTGCAAAAGAAATTTGGGATACTCTTGAACTTGCTTATGAGGGAACCAGCGAGGTAAAAAGATCCAAAATTGATTTACTTATGTCTAAATATGAATTGTTTGYAATGAACAAGGGTGAAAAGATCAATGATTGTTTTCGTAGATTCATGACAATAATCAATGATCTTAGATCTCTTGGAAAAAGTTTTTCTAATGAGGATCTTGTGAGAAAAGTATTGCGCAGTTTAACAGATGCATGGACAGCCAAGATCACTGCTATGTATGAAGCCAAAGATTTATCTACTTTGTCTCTGGAACAGCTGATTGGTTCCCTCATGACTCATGAATTATTGATTGACTCAAAGTCTGAGAAGGAACTAGCCAGAGGCATAGCCCTTAAGGGAACAGTAGAAGAGGATGAAGATGAAATTGTCATGATTGCCAAAAGGTTTGAAAGAACACTCCGTAATCAGAGGAAGAATTTTAAAGGTAAGAATTTCAAAAAGACTAACTCATCTTTTGTAGGGTGCTTCAAGTGTGGAGAGAAGGGACATCTAATCAGAGATTGTCCCAAGTGGAAGGACAAACAGTCAAAGTCTAGAGAAAAGCGAGCTTTCAAGAATGCTATGATAGTATCAATGTAGGGTGATTCTGACTCAGTATCTGATGAGGATGAAGAATCACCTAACCCTAGTGTTTGCATGACTGCCTTTGCAAGCATCAAGGGTAACAACACTGATTCCGACAACAGAGGGGGAACCAGCACATTCGAAAAATGTTTGATGGCTAAGAAGGATGTGCTACATGAACACAAGGTAAACTTAGAACAAGTTAGGCAGGATATGCATGAGTATGATAGAGAAAATATGCTTGCCTGTATAGACTCTTTATTAGATGAATGCTATAAACTGGGTGAAACTTACATAACTGGCAAAAGATAACTTAAAGAAAAATGTACTGAATGTGAAGCTGCTATTGCCAGTTGTGATCACCTTGAAGAAGTTTGCCATGAGTTAAAATATCAAGTGGAAGAGCTTGAGGTTGAATTGGATAAGTGCAAGGTGGAACTTGAAAAGGCCAGATCTTCTAAACCAAACTACCCGGTTAATGGTGAAGAAGATCTAACCTCCTGGCTCCCCAGAGACTTATCAACCTCAAGCGAGTTTCTTGATTTTTCAGCAGCTAGAGGAAAAACAACCTTTTGTAGCAGGACTTCTTTGTTGAAAACTTTTGAAATAATGGCTAGCAACCTAGAAGATCTGTACAAAGAGAATGCTTTACTCAAAGCTGCTCATTATACTGTTCCCTTAGCAGGTACCAGCGAAGAAATCAGTGAGTTGATAGATGAAAATGATGGAAAGATATGTGACCTACATGCTGAGATCTATCAATTGAAAAAGGGTAAGCAACCAGTGATTATTGACATGTCTATGGATAGTATGATCTTGAATCTCAACTTGCAACTTGAATCTTTAAAAAGTAATGTTGTTATTTTAAAAGAAAAGAATAAGTTGTTAATTGAGAATCTTGAAGCAAGAGAGAAGGAACTACATGAGAGTCATAGACATGTGAGTAAACTACTGACTGCACAGGAAACTTTAGGTGTATTGACATCAAAATGAGGTAACCAAGGGAAAGTTGGTCTTGGTTATAATAGACGAGGAAGCAGGACTAATTGGTCTCCCAAGGAAACCACATGGATCAGGGAATTTCAAAGAGGTATGTATGTTATGTCTAAGGACATGCATGTTTGTTATCATTGTGGTATGGATGGACACAAAATTCATGAATGTCCAACTAGAAGACATAGTGTGAATAAGAATAATAAACATGTGAAGTTGGTCTGGAAAAGAAAAGACCAACCAATGCAAATGTTGTGGAAAACGGACCCAAGAGGGTTTGGGTTCCTAAAACTAATGTTTGATTTGTTCTTACAGGCTAAAGTGAAGAGAAGTACCTATTGGTATTTGGACACTGGATGCTCAAGACATATGTCCGGAGATAAAGAGCAATTTCTCTCACTAGTAGCCTTTGATGGAGGAAGTGTCACCTTTGGAGATAATAGCAAGGGAACCATCACTAGTTTAGGTAAGGTAGGTAAGACACYTTCKAATGCAATTGATGATGTATATTATGTTGAAGGCTTGCAACATAATCTTTTGAGCATTTCACAACTGTGTGACAAAGGTAATAGAGTTGAGTTTCAAGCCAACCTATGTCACATAGTCGACTCACAAACAGGTGAACTTATATGTGAGGGAACCAAGATACATGATGTTTACATTACATTCCTGGATCAAATTCCTCAAGATAAGTCTGTCTGTTTGATAGCTATTTCAGATAATAATAAATGGATTTGGCATAAGAGATTTGGACATGCAATCTTGACATTACTGCATAAACTTAAGTCTCAAGACTTGGAAGTAGGACTTCCTAACATCAAGTATGAAGCAGATAGAGTTTGTTTAGAATGTGTCAAAGGGAAATAGGTCAAAATCTCTTTTAAGCCTAAAACGTTTTTGAGTACCAACAGACCTTTCGAACTTTTACACATTGATTTGTGTGGTCCCATGAGAGTTCAAAGTCGAAGAGGTCATAGAWATGTCTGTGTTATTGTTGATGATTATTCCAGGTACACTTGGGTGATAATGCTTCACTCAAAGGATGAAACATTTGATGAGTGGGTTACTTTGGTGAAACAGGTGGAGAACCAACTTTCTCACAAGCTGGTCTCAGTAAGATCAGATCATGGTACTGAATTTGAAAATGCCGACTTTATTGGTTATTGCAGGGAACATGGTATTTGTCACAACTTATCAGCCCCTAGAACACCTCAACAAAATGGTGTTGTTGAAAGAAAGAATAGAACTCTTGAGGAGATGGCCAGAACTATGCTTATTGAGAGTGGTCTCCCTAAGAGTTTCTGGGGTGAAGCTGTTGACACTGCTTGCTACATACTAAATAGAGGCCTCATAAGACCTAAACTGAAGAAAACTCCTTATGAACTCCTAAAGGGCAGAAAACCTAATATTGCATACTTTCGTGTCTTTGGATGCAAATGTTATGTACATAATAATGGGAAGAACCAGCTTGATAAATTTGACCCGTAGAGATGAGGGAATATTTCTGGAATTCTTCTCAAGTAAAGCATATAGAGTCTTTAACAAAGGACTCTGTGTGTTGAGGAGAGTGTCTATGTGTTTTTGATGATTTAACATGTCTTCTGAGATTCACAGGTTGACCTGATAGAGTTATTGGACTCTGGAGTTCACTGGAACCATGCTGCTGGTTCTCCAAATGAGCAAGCCTAGGCTCACCCACTGGTCCACAGAAAAATGGTGGAAAGCCTAGAGGAGAAGATGAAAGGATACAGATAGGAACCAGGACCTATGGTTCCCCAAGGAATAACAGGTAAGAGTTCAGGGGGAACAGACATCAACAAAACAATGAAACAACCCTGAACTTAGAGAAGAGAGAGTAAGGGAAACAGCCGATGAAATCCTTCTGTTCTCGGAAGAGGAAGAGTAGATCCTGCTGGTTCCCAAACAAATAGAAAGCACAAAATGAATTTCCTCAAAAGTTTAATACATTTCTCTCATCCCCCTGATCAAATTATACATAACATAATAAAGGGATTCAAACAAGAAGAAGTGTTTACAAAACTTTTGTGCTTTCTATTCATTCTGTCCATGTAAACCAACTGACTATTAAATGGCTTAACTGATCCTGATTGGGTTCTAGCAATGCAAGATGTTAATCAGTTCAAAGGAAGAGTTTGGCATCTTGTACCTAGACCCAAGGAGAGTGAGTCATTGGTACACTAGAAACAAATTGGTGACCTTGGTACCATAGTTAGAAAAAAGCAAGGCTAGTTGTGCAAGGTTACAATCAACAAGAAGGAATAGACTATGATGAAACCTTTGCACCTGTAGCTAGATTAGAGGCTATTAGAATATTATTGCTTATGCTGCTCACATGAATATGAAGTTGTTTCAAATGGATGTGAAGACTGCCTTCTTAAATGGATACTTGAAAGAAGAGGTATATGTTGAGCAGCTCCTGGTTTTGAGACAAGTTTTCCCCAACATGTTTACAAGTTGGACAAAGCTATATGGATTGAAGCAAGCACCAAGGCTTGGTATGAAATTGTCCAACTTCTTATGAAGAATGATTACAAAAGGGGAACAGTGGACAAAACTTTTATCAGAACCAGGGGGAACCACTTGATTTTAGTACAAATTTATGTTGATGATATTTTTTTGGTGCTACTAATCAGGTGTATGTGATGAGTGCTAATCTTATGCAAAGTGAATTTGAAATGAGCATGATGGGGAATAGGGTTCTTCCTTGGTTGCAGATTAAGCAAACAGTGATGGGATCATGATCCATCACAAAAGTACTTAAAGAGTGTTGAAAAAGTTTGGCATGGAGGAGAACAGCAAGGCTTATGATACACCTGTTCCTACATCTACAAAACTTGATGCTGATTTAAGGAACAGATGTTGAAGCCTCACTGTATAGAGGGATGTTGGGTCCTACTATCTAACAGCTAGTAGACCTGATATTGTGTTTTCTGTTGGTTGTGTGCTAGGTTTCAAAGCAATCCAAAGGAATCTCATTGAAGGCTGTTAGAAGGATACTTAGTATCTTGTGGACAGCGATCTGTGCTTGTGGTACCTAAAGGTTCAATTGATCTTATGTACACAATGCAGATTATGCTGGTTCCTTGTTGATAGAAAGAGCACATCAGGTATGGCACATTTCTTGCTCTTGTCTTAATATCATTGGGATCTAAAAACAAATTCAGTGGCCTATCCACAGCTGATCGAACATATGAAGGCCAGCTCCTCAACTTTGTCACTTAAGGAACAGCTCCAATTGCCTTGGTACTTTTGGAGCTGGTACTTTAAAAGATATATAAAAGCTCTAGGCATAACTGGACTTTAATGGATTAAAGCGTCCAAGTTTTTTACAAAGACTGGGAAAGCTTTTAACCCACCTATCTACATTTTTCACATTTTCCTATATTTACAATTTGCTAGTTAGATATACATTGAATACATATACGAAGTAAAACATTACAACAATTGCCAAAAGAATAATATTATATGAAGTTAAAAAGATGATAATTTACAATATACAAGTGAAAAAATATCACCAAATATATAAGCTAATATACATTCTACAGTTAAAAAAATTAACTACATGATCTATACTCAATTGTATAATATACAATAATTTAAACATTTAACACCATAACTTGCTCCACACCATAATTATACTACAATAATTAGACAGTTAAAAAAAAAGGCAGGTTTGCACCAACGCCATTGCCTCTCCCCTCACGGCGAGCCACATCGCCTCCTCCGTAGCCTCCTCACGGCGTACCACCACCGGCCTCCTCCGTTAGCCCACCCACTGCTTCAAATTCAACAAACAAAAATAAAAATATCTCAGATCTTAACAAAAATAAACAAAACTGAAAAAAATCAAACAAAAAAATCTCAGATCTATAACAAAGCACAAACCGAAAAAAAAATCACAAAAATGAATTTTTTATAAAAGGTCAAAAACGAAAAAAAAATCAGAAAACATTAGCACCAAAAAAATCTCATTCTCCTCAAAATAGATACGAAATCAGGAAAAAAAACTCATGGGTTTGGGTTTTTGAGAGGATACGGTGCGTGTGAGGGGGCCGTGGGAATTCAACAAGAAAATAATCATTCAAACACATCATATACACAAACCAAAAAAACCCAAAATAAATAGAGATTTGAAAACCCAAAAATTCGAAAAACAAAATATTACAAGAAAATATTCAGATCTTCGCAAATTGGAAAACCAAAACCTGAAAAAATATGAAAAAAAAAATAAGAAAGAAAACCAAGAGAAACGAAATATCAAATGCAAAAAAATAGAAATTTTACCTAAACCTAGATCTTCACCAAATTTGAGGGGAGAATGGGCTAACGGTGCGGCGCCAACTTCAAGGAGAATGGGAGTCGACGACGGGAGGAACTGAGAAAGAAAGGAGGGAAGAATTGGGGGGTCGCCACTGTGCTTTCTTTTGCGGTCGTCGTGGAGGTGACCGAGAAAGTAGGAGCGAGAACTCAGAGATAGAGGCGTTGAATGAGAGAAGAGAAGTGGAAGAAGCATGAAAAAGAAGAGAAGTTGAAAAGAGAGTAAAGAGAGTAGTGTAGGGTTTGGTTTTCATATAAGATAATAAGAGGACCAGGGTAGTATAACCGTATAGTACTTATGTTTTTTTTAGTGCTAAGCCATAACTTTCTATTAAAAGCTCTGAGTTATTGAAAGCCTGGAGCTTTTAACTATTAAAAAGCTCCATTAGAAAAGCCTGAGCTTTTTAATAATTAAAAAGCTCCAGGCTTTTCAATAACTGGAGCTTTTAATTAGGTTAAAGCTCCAGGCTTTCCAATATTGGAGCTTTTGTTAAAATGCTTTTAGCGTTTTTTTCTACTAGTGGAATACATTGCTGCAGCTTCATGCTGTTCTCAACTGTTGTGGATAAGGAACCAGCTGAAAGACTTTGGTGTTGTATACAATAGTGTCCCAATCTTTTGTGACAACACAAGTGCTATAAACATTTCTAAGAACCCAGTTCAGCATTCCAAAACCAAACACATTGAGATTAGACACCACTTTTTAAGAGATAATGTTGAGAAAGGTTTAGTGGAGATGCTGTTCTGTAAAAGTGAGGATCAAATGGCAGACATCTTCACAAAACCTCTATATCGTGAGTCTTTTTGTAGGTTAAGAGTTCTTTTAGGTTTAATTAAGTTTTAGGTTTTTCTTGTGTCATAGGTTTAGTAGGTTTTGGTGTTATGGCTTCTATACTTTTCCCTCAATGATTGGTTAGAAATGTTTCTCTTATTTTGTGTGTGTATATACCTATGTCGAAATCCTTCAGGTGTTGTGTAAATGGTTTGATTCCTCAAAAAGGTTGAAAGCCATTGTTGCAAGAAAGTAGTCAGTTGAATCTTAATTCACAGAAATAGAATGAAATGGTTCTGTACAGGTACCAGCAAGGGGAAACAGTAGACCAGCTCTGATATGTTTTTCGATTGATATTTTTATATCTTTTGGAAAATTAATTAGGATATTTATCTTTTTGGAAAGAAATATATCCTAMTTCAGTTATTTTTGGCTTAATGATCAAGGCATATATTACACATGCCAAAATTCGAGTTGGTTGAGATATTTAAGGAATGTGATCATTGCAAATTTGATTTTGAAATTGAGCCGTTACTCTTTGGCTCAACCGACTATTTTCTACCCTCTTACTTCATTGATTATATAATTCTCTATATATACCTTGTGCTAATCCTTTTGTGCAGCTCACAAAACTTCATCACTCTATACTCTCTATCTCTCTTCAAAGTGCTCTGTTTTCTAACAATAAAAATTCAAAAGCACTGTTCATCGGGTTACTGTTCATCTTCATCCTCGATTACTAGAAATTATGGGAAGAAAATCAAACACCAGTGCTAGGATAGGAAGGGGAAGGGGTCAATCCAGTGATTCCTCACAATCACAGAGTGTCACTGAAGTGAACCCTTACCCTCACCAGCCCGAGATAAAGCCAGCTGAACTACCACCTACAGATTCTTTGAAAACTTCCACTCCCACAAAAGCTAACCCAAATCCACTACAGAAAACACCCTCACCACCAAAAACGTCCAAACTCAGTTCAAAAGAAATAATGCCTCATGCAAATCCAACTGAGACTGGTGGTTCCACCATCAAGGAACCAGCAAGTTCTCAGGGGGAGCAGATGCATGAGACACATGGAGATTTAAATCAGGAGTTCGAGAAGGTTGTTGCCGGGGATGAGGAGGTAGAAATTACTGGTCAAAAGGAGGGGTTACCTACGGTGGACATCTCAGTCAGAGGGAGACTTTGTTCTGCAGTAAAGAAGGAGGTACAGAAGGAAGAAGAGGAACAATCAACTGGTTATGAGAGGGGAACCAAGAGAAAGGCAACTACAGCCAAACCACCTCGTTCTACAAAAGGTAAGTCTGTAGAGTCTCCAATCACTGGTTCTACTGACTAAGGTGCTAGAGTAGTGTTATTTGTATGTCGAGTTGAGGTTGGTTATTTTGATGTGCCTACTCTTTCTGAATTTAAGGATTTGATTGAGTACCAAGGAAGGATGTCCTTATTTGACTATTCTGCTGCGAATGTGTCTGGTGTTAGAGATTTTTATGTGAATTTAAAACAGCTGCCTGATATGTCAATTGGTTCAAATGTTGGAGGTCTTGATGTTAGTATGTCTGTTTCTTCTGTGTCGAGTATGTTAGGAGTACCCGGGGATGGGTTTGATAAGTATTCAAGTGATTGGTGGCCTATGTTGGTTGGGGTCACACCTGATGAGATTTATGACTTTCTGTTTGGTGGGAGGATGCCCAAGAAATATGTTGTGTTTAAGTCTGTTGATCTGAAGGAACCACTCATGCTGGTTCTGCACTCTCTATGCAACAAAGTCCTGCTTCCAAGGGCTCAAGGAAGGGGAATAGTACGCATCATGGAGATGGTGCTGATCTACTTGATGATGAAGAAGATAAAGATAAATCTTCCTTCCTTGATGCTTGATCACATCATGAACTGTTATGGTTCATCCCATCATTCTCTGCCCTATGGATTTATCATCACCCAATTGCTTAAGAACAACAAAGTTAGCCTAAGTGGATCCACTATACCAGTTACAGTGTTCACTAAGGTTATACTTAAGCAAAAGGGTCTTGATATTGGAGCTGATGTGTTAAGGTTCAAGTTCGAGGAACCAGTGGAGTTTAAGCCCCCTCTAAAGAAGAAAGCCAAGGTAGAGGAACCAGCAAGTCAGAATGTGGTTCTAAAGAGGATGGAGAACCAGGAGAAGACTCTTGGTAAACTGATGGAGCTGGTCCAAGGAATCTCAACTTCTTTTAATACCAAAATTGAGCAGATGGAGAAGGAGCTAGCTGATACATAGTTGTTGTTACTCACAGTTCTAGATATCAAAGCTCATATGGCTCCAAGTATTGACTCTGTCCCCCCAAAGACTCAGGTTTCAGCTATGGCTGCTGCAAGCAATTTGGTGGTTCCTGGTATAGAGGAACCAGTAGGTACTAATGATAAACAGCAGCAGCATGAGGATCCTAAAGATGAGGAACCAGTTGAGGAGGATGAAGAGGTCGAGGAAGAAGTTGATGATTATGATGAAGCAGATGATGAGGAAGAAGAAGCTGAGCATGATGATGAGGAGGAGGAAGAGTATGATGGAGTGGAGTGATGCTGTTTGCTTCTGTTTCCCCTCACCTATTTTCTTTTGCTTCTTAAAATAACTGATTATGTTGGTCTGTAACTATTCTCCCCTATCCACGAACACTTCTTCTATGTGGATTAGGGTCCTTTTGGTTGAACTTTGATGGCTTGTATGGACTATAACTTTTGCTATGTGATGATATGTTTAACTAATTGTCTTTTTGCAGCATAACACTTGAATGGTGGTCGATGCCACTGTATGGATGAGCACATTTAACAATTTGTGCACATCACTTTACTTAAGAAATTTTTAATGATGCCAAAAGGGGGAAATAGTGTCGAAGTTGAAGCCTAGAATATGCTAGTTTAGATTGAGTCTACTAGTATTGATTGAGTCAAGTGTAAGTTTTTAGTTTAAGGAACCAGTTAGATTAGCTAACTTGTTCATTGAGTCATTGAGTCTGCTGGTTGTGCTCAAGTTTATTTGAGTACCAAATTGAGGTTTTCTATTTCTAACATGCTTGGTTGTAGGAACTTCGCTTAACTTTGTCATCATCAAAAAGGGGGAATTTGTTGGGTCCCTTAGGTTTTGAGTGACGACAAACCAATACAGGGAACATGACACTTAATTGTGAAAAAAGTTGGTTTGGGGAACCAGCTGTTATAGGATACCTATTTCCCCAGACAAGTTAATACTTATTGTGTATATATTGAAACTAACTTGTTTTACTACAGGGAACAACTGAATAAACACAAAGCTCATATACTAGTGCAGAACTAGTAGGAGTTGTTTCCTTGACTGTTATATTGAAAAATAGTCTTATACCTTTTATTGCATCTTAACCATGTTACATGTGCAGTAATTAGGTTGATTCCAAGACTTGAAGTATGAAGCCTTTCAAAGTCATTCAAAGAAAGAGGTTATGCTCATAATTGAAGTATTCAAAGGAAGATTCAAGGTTTTGAAGATTACATAAAGAATAGAAGAAATGCTGCTCAAATGTTTAATCTAGGAAATTAATGTAATATGCTCTGTAGTATGACTTATATGCTTTGGTTTAAATGCTTATATGTGTTTTTAGTTATAGTATGAATTCTGGTACAAGATTGGAACATAATTCATAACATACTCAATTAAGGAACCAGGCTGGGGAACAAGCTGTGTCCCTAAGTGGAATTATAGCTGCGGTTTTGAAAAAGAACTTTTCTAAAATATTTTGTAAAAGATATATTTTGAAAATACGTTTTGCAGCTGGAAATATAGATGAGAATATAATTGTTACCTTAAACCTAGAAGTATCTATCTTGTTCGATTCTATCCTTATGATCAAATCAAACAAGATAAATACTTTCCTTAAATCTCATCTTGCCTTGCTTGGCAAGTAGAGAGATTTAAGGAAAGTAGGGTTAAGGTCAACAAGCATATATATACTCATTTATACTTATAAATTCCACACATCTCTTCACGGATTGAAAGAGTTTATTTTTCAGAGAAAACACAAATGGCATAAGAACCTTACTTTGAGTCATACGAAAGAGCATTAGTCGAGCATTCTAATTTCTCTTATTAGCTTGTTAGGAGTAAATTAAAAGAGAGAAAAGTTGATATTGTGAAGGCATTCAACAGAGGGGTTGAAGGCTTGGTGAGTGTTTGTGAGTTCAAACACAAGTTGGACTTACGAGTGTGAGTCGAGTGCACATTCAAAGTTGAGTGTGGGGTGTGCTGGTTCCCGGAGTAGGGAAACAACAAAGTGAGTGTGTTCTTTGTTTTTCGGAGTAGATTAATAAAAGAACATAGGGTAGGAGGATGTAACCCAGAGTTGGGTGAACCTCGTTAAACTTTGTGTGTCCTTTATTATTTTGTTTACATTCCGTTGCTTACAGGAACCAGCCCAACTGGTTCCTCATACTAAGTCCGAATTGAAAAGAAAGAAAAATTGGTAATAGATCGAAATACTCAATTCACCCCCCCTCTTGAGGATCATAAAACCTTCAGGTAGGTCGACGACAATAAACTTGACCATCAAGCTTCACCATTGCCCTTTCTCGCCTAGCATATTAGCAAACGGATAATGCCTTTAGGAAACATACTTTGTCCCTCGAAATCCACTAATGGTTGGGATAAAGGCTCTAACTTTTCCTTGCACACTTTAGTTGCTGGGGACATTCACACGTGATGATATCTTATGAACTTCCCGAGTCGACAAGCACCCGGCGAACTCTGGAATTGGCAACCTTAAGCTCAACTACTAGAGTTTCATCATGTAGGAGACTCACTAGGTTTGAGGACTTACTATCAAACACCATAGTTGGGAAGAAAGGTGGGGTTAACCTGGAAACGTCTAACACTTAATGTTTTAGCTCATGCAAATGTTGTTTCCTCCCATAATTGCTTGGTCCTCTAGACGCGAATCTTTCGGTTATCACGCCAACCATCACATCAGTCTCATTGTTGTTGGTCAGCCTTTGTCTTTTCTACATGCCCATCCTTGTTCAGATACTTCATAATTTTTCCCTCATCAATGTTGTTTTTCTAGAGCTCTCTTCAGATCATGGCAATTCTTGGTTCTGTGCCCGCATTCCTTATGGTACTCACACAATAAAGTTCTTATTCCTTCTGTTCATCGCAACTTTAATATATAGGTCGGAGATTTGGCAACAAGTTTCTCTCCTTGATATCGAGAAATATCTCTTGCCTATTAACATTATACCTAGGATCGATGCCATCATCTCGATCCTTCCTTTTCTTATTGTCTTCATGATGATCTTTGTCATCTCGATCTCCATCCCTTGAATTACCATTCTTGTGGCCTCGTTTGTCATTGCTTTCGTTCTTGTTCTTACCAGATGGGGGATTGCTGTTGTTAATCTCAAAGGATCTTATATATCTATGTGCCATTTCCATGGCAACGAAATACTGTGTGATATTCAGATTGAGCAAATCTTGCTTGAAACGCCCTGGGTGTAGCCTAGTCAACAAGGACGCGAAGGCAACAAAATCCTCCAAATAAAAGATCTTCAAGGACTCGACAGTTAGTCTTTTAATGTAATCTTTGAGACCTTCACCAACCTCTTGCTTGCAACTCATGAGGGGCACACTAGTTGTCTTATGCCTTTTTCTTATGAGGAACTACTGGCGAAATAAGGCTTCCAGCGCAATAAAATTGGTGACTGACCTTGAAGGCAACTCACTGTGCCAGGTGAGAGTCATTCCCTTTAGTGTAGTGGGAAAGAATCTGCATAAAAAAGCCTCACACTTTGTCTGTACAACCAATTGTGCCTTATAGGCAGCATGTGATCGTCGGGGTTTGTGGTGTCATCGAATGGTTCTAATGAGGAGATCTTGACCTTTCTTAGATCATTAATGTCCAAAATTTCTTTGTTGAATGGAGTTTTGTAAGCGAGGGTAGCATGAGGTGCACTTTTCCTAACAGTCTCTTATATTCTCTCTCTTGAGGAATCTCTCCTTTAATGCCTACGTTTAGGAGAATAACGAGTAGAATGAAATTGGCTGCTTTTGCCGCTTTTGCATCTCATGGAGTTTATTATGTCCCTGGCATTCCGCTAGTGTAGGCGTGGGCCTTTGTGGGCCTATCCTACGTTGATTGTGTTTACGGGCTTGAGTCATAGAAACCGCACGTGTGTGCGTTTGGGGAGTGTTGTCATGTGAGGGGATCGCCACCGTGCAGTGCCTATACAAGTTTATCATGTACGCTCGAAACATTAGTGCCAAAATAATGGCCCCACTGCTAGTCCAGTAACCAGCTCGTAGGTTCGGGGACATGGTGCAAACTGAATCTTTCACCCAAATCTGCCCGCATGTAGCGGCCTCTACTCGATCTCATTATAATTTCATTCGATCAAATTCATTGGATACACAAAACATAACAATATTATCCTTAGAAATCGCTCTAACCTAAAACTATTATAAATGTGAGTTTCTATTATACATTTATCGCTACCTAACCTAAGAATTGTGACTATTTCGAATTAATCAAATTAATACGGTGCCTAAAATTCGGTCGTTCGGAATTAATCTGACTTTAATGTGATTCAAGGAAATCTCGTTTTGGTTTAAACAAATATAAGAGTCATCTTTATTATCTCGGGAGGTGGTGGCGACGTCCACTTGAAATTACCCCCTTACCTTTACTATAATATTTTTTAATAATCCAATTTAATGTCAAGGAAAAAAATCAACTACGGATATAATTAATCATTAATTCAAAATTCAAAAACTATACATAAATATAATTTTGTCAATTAATACATGTTTTAAAGTCAACATCATTTAACAATTTTTTTGTTCTTTCTTTAATAAGAAAATTTTCTATTTATTTATATATTTTAAATGGTACTAAAAAAATATTGTTACTAATAATAAGTGCCGAAAATGGTCACATTTAAAATTCAAAATTCAAAATTCAAAAACTATACATAAATATAATTTTGTCAATTAATATATGTTTTAAAGTCAACATCATTTAACAATTTTTTTTGTTTCTTTAATAAGAAAATTTGCTATTTATTTATTTATTGGGATTTTTCCTCAGGTACCCCTAAGGTTTTGCTTAATTCCTCAGGTACCCCCGAGTTTTTAAAAACGCCTCAAGTACCCTCGACCTTAGCAAAAATAGCTCATATACCCTTAATGACCCAAAAACCGTTAAGTAAGGTAACACCGTTAGTCTATTTCCTTAATTAACCCCTAATTATCCCACTTAACCACTAATCATTTTTCTTAACCCTTAATCCTTAAAAAAAACAAATTTCATATTCATTCTTCAACCTCAACCCAAAACTCAGAAATTCACTTGTCTTCAACTTCATGTTCATTTCCAACCCAAAAAATTCAAAGTAAAAAAAAGGGGAAAATAGAAAACTCCATCGGCCACTCTCTCTATTCCTCATATCCCCCCTTTCACTACTCACCCAAACTCAACCTCAACCTTCACCATCTTCAACAATGGCGACAACACCACTTTTCTTCTTCTCTCTTTCTATCTTTAATTTCCTAACTTCAATTTCACTTGAACACAAAAAATACCAATTTTTTTAACACAAAAAATTTCAGATTTTTAAACACAAAAATTCCAGATTTTTAACACAATAAAATTCCAGATTTTCAACACAAAAAATAAAAAATCTTCAACCTTAGATTCCTAGTGCGGGGTTACCCAATCTTGTTCCCCCAGTACCCTCTCCTCACGGGCACAACAACTTAACCACTTCACGGGTCTGATTCTCCACGACCGCCTCTGATGTCGAGACCGAATCCGCCTCACTCTCCTCCTCTTTCCTCCATGATTGGTGGTTGTGAAATTAGGGTTTTGGTTTTCTCAAAGAGTGGAAATCAAGAATTTGGGGATTGTTTTTCAAGTGTCTAGTGAAGAACAGAATGATGATGATGAGATTTTGTGTTTTGAGGAGGTTATTTGTGGCTGGAGTTGTGAGGTGGTTGCTATGGGGGGCTCAAATTTCTCAGATTCAAGTGGTTGAGTTTAGAAGAAGGGGAAAGAGAAGAGATTGAAGGTAGGAAAATGGAGGAGAGTGAATTATTAGGGTAATATGAGTTTAATTAAGTGTTAATTGTAGGAAAAACTAACGGTGTTAGAAATTTTAACGGTTTTTGGGTCATTAAGGGTATATGAGCTATTTTTCCTAACGTGAGGGGTACTTGAGGCGTTTTTAAACACTCGGTGGCACCTGAGGAATTAAGCAAAACCTCAGGGGTACCTGAGGAAAGATCCCTTATTTATTTTAAATGGTACTAAAAAAAATATTGTTACTAATGATAAGTGCCGAAAATGGTCACAGTTAGGCACTTATTTCTTCCTTATTTTTGCCAACTTGTGTGTTTTCGATATCATTTCACTAGCCTTTTGGTTAGTTTTCCACTTTGTATAGTTTTCTAGAGTTTTGTTGGTTTTTAGTGGTTTATATAGGTTTTTCACTTGTTTTCTCTTCCTTTCTATTCTTATACACTAAATTGCAAGTGTTGTGAGTTTTTGAAAGTTGCCTAAGTGTGTGCATGCTAGTGTTGTGCCTTGTTACTTGTTGGCGTGGTTGTACTTGCGAAAGTTGAGCCTTAAAGTGTTTGAACTTATACTCTAACAACTTATTCGAGACATATCTTTCTACGCACTTTGAATATACAAGTGAGACTTTTTGCGTTGGAAAGTAGACTTCGAGATCTTTCCAACGATATATTTTAAGCCACAATCTGATCACTGAGCGCGAAGTTATGGCCGTTTGAAGTTGAGGCTGTTGAGTACGACAAAGCTTCCAAGTCAGTAGTAAAAACGAGCGTGCGCGCATGGATGGTCTAGCTCGCGCATCAGCCCACGCCTCTCCAGTTGGCCCGCGCATGGGCCTGCGCCTGCAGAGACTCCCTCATTTCCTGAATCAAAATCAAGCGTGCAGGCATGAATGGTCTGGCCCGTGCATGGGCCCGCGCTTTGGCCCACGCCTGCAGCTTCCTCCCTTATTTTCCAAAAGCATTTTTGAGCGTGCGTGCATGGAGTGCCTGGCCCACGCTTCGGCTCGCGCATGGCCTGCTCGCGCCTGCAACTTTTCTAGAGGCATTATGGAGCGCCCGCGCATTTCCTAGCCTACCCGCGCTTCGGCCCGCGCATGGGCCCGCGTCTGTGTGTCACTCTTGATGTGTTGACTTTTTGAATTTTTGACCAGTGTTGACTTGACCTTCGAGGAGAATTTGGCACATGTGGAAATTAGTAATGGCAATCTTGTAATTCTTATAAGCTTTGTAATTGAGTTTTGTATATATAGTTTTAGGAGAAACAAGTGAGAGAGGGAGATTAATCAGAGAATTAGAATTAGAATAGCAATTAGCATTTCCAATTTTTAGATTTTCTCTCAATAATTTTCATTTCATCTTCTTCTTCCTTGTTCTTAGTTTTAGGACAGAGAAAGTTGTTGGTTCTTGACATTGATTTGGCTCTATTTTCTTCATTTCTCAACCAATTCTTGCAAGTTATATATTATTTTCAATCAATTTTTCGAGGTAATTCCATTTCTAGCAATTGTTTTCAGTTTCAATTTTTTTTACTTCACGTTTTTAGTATATTTCGAATTCTAGGTTTTTGTGGGTCTTCTTTATTTCTTTCAATTTTGATTTCTTTTGTTGATAGATAGAATCTCTTAGTGTTTGTGAGTCTTTTGAACTTTGTTTTGTTGAATTTGGTTTAGATTTGAGCAAGTTCTTTAATACCCTATTTTGTTTGGTTTTTGTTGCTTCAATGGCTATTTTCATGCTTGTACTTGGTATTTTTGTTGTTTCCTTGCTTCCAATAGTGTTTTGTGAGTAGTTTACTTGCTTAGGGATGCTAGGGAGCACAACTATAATCAATTGATGCCAAAATGATATAATCATTTCATTTCAACTATTCTTGTTCCTAATATTATGGTTTCTCAATCTTGCTTGGTTTTGGATTTGGCCACCTAAGGCTTTGAGAGAGAGAGAGTTTGCCTTGTTCAACCTTTGCAAGGGATTGGAGGGGTTGTTTAAGGTATTAGTTTATTCAAATTTTGACTAATTCTTATGGGAGATTAAAGGGGATTTTGGTTTGAGCAAGTTTGGTCGTGCTAGATGACTTGGGAGATGATTCCAACCATTTTGCTAAACTAAGATCACAATTACCTTAATGTTGAATTAAGATTACCTCTTTGATTGGCATACATATCCGTTATATAGTTGGGAAAGCTAGTGTTCCTAAGTGTTTGTGATATTTGATTTCAAATCGTTTATTCCCAAGTTTACTTCTAGTTTGAGCTAATTCCAATTAAATTTTTTGTTTGACCCCCAAACTTAGTTGGCTTAACTCAAGCACTACTCCTAGCCTTCCTTGTGGTTAAACCCTTTGCTTGCCACTCTAGTAGTGTAGAGATTAGTTAAGGTTTTATAAATTCTATTTGTACGTCCCTTCCCTTTGGTTTAGTTCCAACGGCCCAAGGTGGGGCGCGTCAAATTGGCACCGTTGCCGGGGAAGGCAACAAGTGCTTAAAGCTTAGTTTGTTTTTATTGCTTTTCATGAAATCAAAAACCCAAAAAGATTTCCCAACTTCACTTGAAGTTGCTTTTGTTTCAATTCGAGCAATTTTCTTTACATGCAAAGTTGTGAAACTTAAAATTACTCTATTTCAAGTCTAACAAAAATTACTGTTCTCGAAAACGAACTGTATGTACATCGAAAAAAGGAATTTGGGACGAATTGCTATTCTCTCACGCTACCCCTTTCTCTCTCTGATTCCGATCACTTTTTCAGTGACGGCCATGACGCGGAATACGAGGGCGAGAAGGACGTTGCAGAGGGAGATTGCACAAGCTTCAAATGTCACTCAACAGCTGCAGTCGGTGGCGAGTGATGGCGAATCGCAGAGCTCAGGTGGTTGCGCTGACTTGAACGAGGTGGTTACGCCTCGTTCCACGGTGCGGGAATTACAGGATCGATCTGCTCTTCTTGCAAATTTCTCGGATTGGCTTCAATCCATTCACACAAAGCAACCTCAGACACGAATTAATTGGAGTGATGAGGTTGAAGGTAACTGAAGGTTATGTGATCCTCAAGAGGGGGGGGGGGGGGGGAATTGAGTATAGTTATTGATTACCAATTTCTCTTCTTTTGTTTTCGGAATTTGTATGAGGAACCAGTTGGGCTGGTTCCTGCATGCAGTGGAATATAAGTAAAACAATAAAAAACACACAGTTCTTTTATTAATCTACTCCGAAAAACAAAGAACTTGCTCACTTTGCCGTTTCCTTACTCCAGGAACCAGCATACCCCACACTCAACTCTGAATGTGCACTCGACTCACACTCGTAAGTCCAACTTTGTGTTTGAACTCACAAACACTCACCAGGATTTCAACCCCTCTGTTGAATGCCTTTACAATAGCAACTTTTTCTCTCTTTTGTTTGACTTCTTAAAAACCTAAGTATGAGAATGATTAAGCTCGACTAATGCTCTTGTGTGATGGTACTCAAAGTAATAATCTTGTGCTTTTGTGTTTTTCTCGCAGAAATATTATGCTCTTTTTATCCGTGGAGAGGGTTATGGAATGTGGAAGCATAGATGATTATTTATATGTATATTGACTCAAACCCTAGTTTCCATAAATCTATACTTGCCAAACAAGGCAAGATTAGATTTATGGAAAGTATTTATCTTGTTCGATTTTATCCTAAGTAAATAATCGAACAAAATATATACTCCAAGGTTTAAGGCAATATACACATATTCATCTAAATTTCCAGCAGCAAGTATCTTTTCAAAATATCCTTTTAAAATATTTTAGAAAAAATCATTTTTCAAAACCGCAGCCAAATTTCCATTCAGGAACATAACTGGTTCCCCAGCTTGGTTCCTTAAATGAGTGTGTTATGAATTCTATTCCAAGCTTTGTACCAGAATTCATATCATACTCAGAACACTTAAAGCACTTTAGACTATTACCATTAAATCACACTACAGAGCATATTACATGAATTCATAAATTTAAACTTTAAGGAGCAATTCTTCTAATCTTCATGTAATCTTCAAGAACTTGAATCTTCCTTTAAATACTTCAATTTTGAGCACAGCTTCTTTCTTCGAATGTCTTCGAAAGGCTTCATACTTCAAATCTTGGAATCAATCCACTACTGCACATATAACAAGGTTAACTTGCAATAAAAGATATATGACTGTTTTTCAGCATAACAGTCAAGGAAACAGCTCGTACTGGTTCTCTACCAGTGAATGAGCATTTCATGTAATCAGCTGTTCCCTATAACAAACAAGTTAGTTTCAAAGTATTCACAATAAATATTAACTTKTCTGAGGAAACAAGTATCCCAAACCAGCTGGTTCCCAAAACCAACTATATTCATATTGAAGCATCCTGTTTCCTGTAATGGTTTGTCATCATTCAAAAGTTTAAGGGACTCAACAAATTCCCCCTTTTTTATGATGACAAACTAAATCGAAGTTCCTGCAACTAAACAAGTTAGAAACAGTAAACTTTCAATTTTTGTACTCTAGAGATATTGAGCACAACTAGCAGACACAAAGACTAAAAAACCCAGTCAGCTATTCTAACTGGTTCTAAAAGGAAAATGACTCAATGAATAAGTTAGCTATACTAACTAGTTCCTAAAAGAAAAATGACTCAATGAACAAGTTAGCTATTCTAACTGGTTCCTAAGAAACACTGAACTAACATAACTAACTGAACTAAGCTAGATTCTTGGCTTTTTAAACTTCGACACTTTTTCCCCCTTTTGGCATCATTAAAAATCTCTAAAGTAAAGGAATGTGCACAAATTGTTAAATGTGCTCATCCATACAGTGGCATCAACCACCATTCAAGTATCACGCTGCAAAGAGATAATTAGTTAAGCATAGCATCACATAGCAAAATAACATAGTTCATACGGATCAGCAAAGTTTAACCAAAAGGACCCTAATCCACATAGAAAGAAATGTTCGTGGATAGGGGTGAATAGTTACAGGCCAGCAAAATCAGTTATTTTAAGAATCAATAGAAAATAGGGGAGGGGAAACAGGAGCATTACTCCTCTCCATCATACTCTTCCTCCTCCTCATCATCGGGCTCAGCATCMWCATCTTCATCATCTGCATCATCATCATCATCTACTTCCTCCTCGACCTCCTCATCTTCATTAGCTGGGTCTTCAACCTTTGTTTCCTCAGTCTGCTGCTGTTTATCATCAATATGCCTTGGTTCCTCAATCCCCGGAACCACCAATTCACTTGCAGCAGCTAGAGCCGAAACCTGAGTCTTGGAAGAAACAGAACCAATACCTGGAGCCATCTGAGCTTTGACATCAGGAACAGTAAGCAACAACAACTAAGTCTCATCTAGCTCCTTCTCCATTTGACCAATTTTGGCATTGAACGAGGTTGAAATACCCTGAACCAGCTCCATCAACTTACCAAAAGTTTTCTCCTGGCTCTCCATTCTCTCCAGAACAACACTTTGAGTAGCTGGTTCCTCTGCCTTGGATTTCTTCTTAGGAGGTGGCTTAACCTCCACTGGTTCCTCAAACTTGAACCTTAAACTATTAGCACCAATATCAAGACCCTTTTGCTTAAGTATAGCCTTCGTGAACACTGTAACAGGTACAATTGATCCACTTAGGCTAACCTTGTTGTCCTTAAGCAAACGAGTGATGATAGAACCATAGGGAAGAGAATGATGAGATGAACCATAACAGTTCATGATGTGGTCAAGCATCAAGGAAGGAAGATTTATCTTAATCTTCTTCATCAGCAGGTAGATCAGTACCATCTCCATGATGCGTACTGTTCCCTTTCCTTGAGCTCTAGGAAGTAAGACTTTATTGCACAATGAATGCAGAACCAACATCAGTGGTTCCTTTAGATCAGCAGATTTGAAAATAACATATTTCTTAGTCATCTTCCCACCAAATAAGAAGTCATAGATTTCATCAGGAGTGACCCCTACCAGCAAATGGCACCAATTACTAGAATATTTGTCAAACCCGTCCCTTGGAATCCCCAACAAACTTGAAACAGAAGAAACTGACAAAACAACATGAATACCTCCAACAGTAGAACCAAAAGACATATTTGGCAATTGATTAAGATTCACATAAAAGTCCCTCACCCCAGAGACATTAGCAGCAGAACAATCAAATAAGGACATCCAACCTTAATATTCAATTAAATCCTTATATTCAGACAATGCAGGCACGTTGAAGTAACCATCCTCAACTCTACACCCAGACAATACTACTCTAGCACTTAAGTCAGTAGAACCAGTAAAGGGAGATTCTACAGACTTACCTTTGACTGAGCGAGGTGGTTTAGCAGCAGTTTGCCTTCCTCTTGGTTCCCCTTTCAGAACCAGTTGATTGTTCTTCCTCTTCTTTCTTTACTTCCTTCTTCACCGCCGAGCGAAGTCTCCCTCTAACTGAAAGCTCCACCATAGGTTCCCCTTCCTTTTCACCAGTTATTTGAACGTCCCTTACCAAGTAACAGCCTTCTCAAATCTTGTTCAAATTTCTTGAGTCTCATTAGTTTTCCCCTGAGAATGAGCTGGTTCCTTGATTGTGGCACCACCCCCAGTAGGATTCTCATGGGCACAATCTCCTTAGATCTTAATTTTGAGTTTTTTGATGGTGTTTTCTGAAGGGTGGTTTGATTGATTTTGTGGGAGTGGAAGTTTTTGATGAATCAGTAGGAGGTAATTCTGTGGTTTTAACTTCGGGTTGTTGTGTTTCAGGGAATTTCTTCATTGACCTTTTGAGAATGTGATGAATCACTAGACTGACCTCTCCCTCTACCTTTCCTTCTTGTGTTTGATTTCCTACCCATGCTTTGAATGATCACAAACGAAGATGAATAGTAACTTGATGAACAGTACTTCCGAATTTTGAATTTGTGGTAGAAAAACAGAGCACTTGAGATGAGAAGAGAGTATAGAGTGATGAATAGTTGTGAGCTGCAACAAAAGGTTAGAACAAGTATATATAGTGGAGTAATCATCAATGAAGTGAGAGTTTGAAGAAATATAGCCGGTTGAGCCAATGACGGCTACAATTCGAATTTTAATTTGCAATGATCACATACCATAAATATCTCAACCGATTTCAATTTAGGCATGTGTAGTTTATGCCTTGATCAACAAGCCAAAATAAATGAATAAGATAAATTTCTTTCCAAAAAGAAAAATATCCTAAGTAATTTTCCAAAAGATATAAAAATATCAATCGGAAAACATATTATAGCTGGTCTGTTGTTTCCCCTTGCTGGTACCTGTGCAGAACCATGACATTCTGTTTCTGTGAATTAATGTTCAATTAACTGCTCTCTTGCAACAAAGACTTTTAACCCTTTTTGAGGGAATCAAGCCATCTACACAACAACTGAAGGATTTCGACATAGGTCCACAACTAGAAATTTGTCTTCGGGCGACCGCTTTTAGCGACCGATTTTTAATCGGTCGCTATTGCGATCGAATTTCGGTCGCAACAATTTAGCGACCGAATAGTCGGTCGCTAAAACCCTATTAGCGACTGATATTTTGGTCGCTAAGGGATTTATTCATTAAAGGGAAAAATAAATAGCGGTAATACTCTATTAGCGACCGAAATATTTGGTCGCTGACCTTTTTTTTCAAAAAAAAAAAACAATAAAGTCGTGAGTTATGTAAAACAGTCAAACCCCAACAAACAAAAACAAAAACACTCAAACCACAAACCCTTGTCTCTTCGATTCTCTCACTCTTCTCACACGCAAACCCTTACCCCTCACCGGCAACCCTCACCCCTCACCGGCTTCCTTTCTCCCTCACCGTCATCGGCTTCCTTTCTACCTCAACGTCGTCTCACCCGGACTCCCTCACCCTCTCACTCCACGAACAAAACCCCCAAAACCCCTCACCCTCTCATCTCACCCCTCACCGGCGCCGTCTCCCTCGCCTCTCGCCCCTCGCCCCTCGCCGCCGTCGTCAACCTTTCTCCCTCGCCCCTCGCCCCTCATCGTAGTCTTATTAAGCACAAAAACCCCCCATATGACTCCAAACACTCAAACCTCACGCGACTCCCTACTACCTCCGACGACTCCCTCCCTCATGATACCCCCTCGCCTCCGGCGACTCCCTCCCTCACGCGACCTCCCCTGCTACCTCATCTATGTTACGGCTTCACCAAACCCTAATATATTCAAGATCGAAATTGCGTTGAACCCAACAAAAAACAAACAACATCAGGTTATAATAAAACCAAAAATTTCCCCAAAATCAAGCCGAAAACCCCCAAAAATCCTATTATGAACCCTAAATCCCAAAATTTCGAAAAAAGTAAAAATAAACCCTTACCTGAGGGCTGAGGAGCAGGGGAGGTCGCCTGAGGAGGAGTCGCCGGAGCTGAGGGGTATCATGAGGGAGGGAGTCGTCGGAGTAGTAGGGAGTCGCGTGAGGTTTGAGTGTTTGGAGTCATATGGGGGTTTTGTGCTTAATAAGACTACGATGAGGGCGAGGGGAGGAGAAAGTTGACGACGGCGGCGAGGGGCGAGGGGCGAGAGGCGAGGGAGACGGCGCCGGTGAGGGTGAGATGGAGGGTGAGGGTTTTGGGGGTTTGTTCTGGAGTGAGAGGTGAGGGAGTCCGGGTGAGACGACGTTGTGGTAGAAAGGAAGCCGATGACCGTGAGGGAGAAAGGAAGCCGGTGAGGGGTGAGGGTTGCCGGTGAGGGTAAGGTTTGCGTGTGAGAGAGAGTGAGAGAATCGAAGAGACAAGGGTTGTGGTTTGAGTTTTTGTTTTTGTTGTTGGGTTTGACTGTTTTACATAATCACGACTTTATTGTTTTTTTTTTGAAAAAAAGGTCAGCGACCAAATATTTCGGTCGCTAATAGAGTATTACCGCCTATTTATTTTTCCCTTTAATGAATAAATCCCTTAGCGACCAAATATCAGTCGCTAAATAGGTTTTAGCGACCGACTATCGTCGCTAAATTGTTGCGACCGAAATTCGATCGCAATAGCGACCGATTTAAAATCGTCGCTAAAAAGCGGTCGCCCCAAGACAAATTTCTAGTTGTGGACCTATGTCGAAATCCTTTCAGTTGTTGTGTAGATGGCTTGATTCCCTCAAAAAGGGTTAAAAGTCTTTGTTGCAAGAGAGCAGTTAATTGACAATTAATTCACAGAAACAGAATCATGGTTCTCACAGGTACCAGCAAGGGAAACAACAGACCAGCTATAATATGTTTTCCATTGATATTTTATATCTTTTGGAAAATTACTTAGGATATTTTCTTTTTGGAAAGAAATTTATCTTATTCATTTATTTTGCTTGTGATCAAGGCATTAAACTACACATGCCTAAATTGAAATCGGTTGAGATATTTATGGTATGTGATCATTGCAAATTAAAATTCGAATTGTAGCCGTCATTGCTCAACCGGCTATATTTCTTCAAACTCTCACTTCATTGATGATTACTCCACATATATACTTGTTCTAACCTTTTGTTGCAGCTCACAAACTATTCATCACTCTATACTCTCTTCTCATCTCAAGTGCTCTGTTTTTCTACCACAAATTCAAAATTCGGAAGTACTGTTCATCAAGTTACTATTCATCTTCGTTTGTATCATTCAAAGCATGGGTAGAAATCAACAACAAGAAGAAAGGTAGAGGAGAGGTCAGTCTAGTGATTCATCACATTCTCAAAAGGTCAATGAAGAAATTCCTGAAACACAACAACACCGAAGTTAAAACCACAGAATTACCTCCTACTGATTCATCAAAAACTTCCACTCCCACAAAAATCAATCCAAACCCACTTCAGAAAACACCATCAAAAACCTCAAAATAAGATCTAAGGAGATTGTGCCCCATGAGAATCCTACTGGGTGTGGTTCCACAATCAAGGAACCAGCTCATTCTCAGGGGAAAAACTACATGAGACTCAAGAAATTTGAACAAGAATTTGAGAAGGCTGTTAGGTGAAAGGACGTTCAAATAACTGTGAAAAGGAAGGGGAACCTATGGTGGAGCTTTCAGTTAGAGGGAGACTTCGCTCGGCGGTGAAGAAGGAAGTTAAAGAAAGAGAGGAAGAAAATCAACTGGTTCTGAAAGGGAACCAAGAGGAAGGCAAACTGCTGCTAAACCACCTGCGCTCAGTCAAAGGTAAGTCTGTAGAATCTCCCTTTACTGTTCTACTGACTTAAGTGCTAGAGTAGTATTCTGGGTTTAGAGTTGAGTTACTTCAACGTGCCTGCATTGTCTGAATATAAGATTAATTGAATATAAGGTTGGATTCCTTATTGATTGTTCTGCTGCTAATGTCTCTGGGGTGAGGACTTTTATGTGAATCTTAAATCAATTGCCAAATAATGTCTTTGTGTCTACTGTTGGAGTTATTCATGTTGTTTTGTCAGTTCTTCTGTTCAAGTTTGTTGGGGATTCCAAGGACGGGTTTGACAAATACTTCTAGTAATTGGTGCCATTTGCTGGTAGGGGTCACTCCTGATGAAATCTATGACTTCTTATTTGGTGGGAAGATGACTAAGAAATATGTTATTTTCAAATCTGCTGATCTAAAAGAACCACTTGATGTTGTCTGCATTCATTGTGCAATAAAGTTTACTTCCTAGAGCTCAAGGAAAGGGAACAGTACGCATCATGGAATGGTACTGAATCTACCTGCTGATTGAAGAAGATTAAGGATAAATCTTCCTTCCTTGATGCTTGACACCATCATGAACTGTTATGGTTCATCTCATCATCTCTCTCCTATGGTATCTATACATCACCGTTTGCTTAAGACACACAAGGTAGCCTAAGTGGATCAATTGTACCTGTTACAGTGTTCACGAAGGCTATACTTAAGCAAAAGGCTCTTGATATTGTGCTAATAGTTTAAAGGTTCAAGTTTGAGAACCAGTGGAGTTAAGCCACCTCCTAAAGAAATCCAAGGCAGAGAACAGCTACTCAAAGTTGTTGTTCTGGAGAATGGAGAGCAGGAGAAAACTTTTGGTAAGTTGATGGAGCTGGTTCAGGTATTTCAACCTCGTTCAATGCCAAAATTGGTCAAATGGAGAAGGAGCTAGATGAGACTTAGTTGTTTGTTGCTTACTGTTCCTGATGTCAAAGCTCAGATGGCTCCAGGTATTGGTTCTGTTTCTTCCAAGACTCAGTTTCGGCTCTAAGCCTGCTGCCAAGTGAATTGGTGGTTCCGGGGGATTGAGGAACCAAGCATATTGATGATAACAGCAGCAGACTGAGGAAACACAAGGTTGAAGACCCAGCTAATGAAGATGAGGAGGTCGAGGAGGAAGTAGATGATGATGATGATGCAGATGATGAAGATGTGGATGCTGAGCCCGATGATGAGGAGGAGGAAGAGTACTGATGAGAGAGAATAAGCTCCCTGTTTCCCCTCCCTATTTTCTATTGATTCTTAAAATAACTGATTTTGCTGGCCTGTAACTATTCACCCCTATCCACGAACATTTCTTCTTATGTGGATTAGGTCCTTTGGTTAAACTTTGCTGATCCGTATGAACTATGTTATTTTGCTAGTGTGATGCTCTGCTTAACTAATTATCTCTTTGCAGCGTGATACTTTGAATGGTGGTTGATGCCACTGTATGGATGAGCACATTTAACAATTTGTGCACATTCCTTTACTTTAGAGATTTTTAATGATGCCAAAAGGGGAAAAAGTGTCGAAGTTTAAAAAAGCCGAAGAATCTAGCTTAGTTCAGTTAGTTATGTTAGTTCAGTGTTTCTTAGGAACCAGTTAGAATAGCTAACTGTTCATTGAGAGTCATTTTCTTTTAGGAACTAGTTAGTATAGCTAACTTATTCATTGAGTTCATTTTCCTTTAGAACCAGTTAGAATAGCTGACTGGGTTTTTTAGTCTTTGTGTCTGCTAGTTGTGCTCAATATCTCATAGAGTACAAAAATTGAAAAGTTACTGTTTTCTACTTGTTTAGTTGCAGGAACTTCGATTTAGTTTGTCATCATAAAAAAGGGGAATTTGTTGAGTCCTTTAAACTTTTGAATTGATGACAAACCATTACAGGAAACAGGATGCTTCAATATGAATTATAGTTGGTTTTGGGAACCAGCTGGTTTGAGGGATACCTTTTTCACTCAGACAAGTTAATATTATGTGAATACTTTGAAACTAAACTTGTTTGTTATAGGGAACAGCTGATTACATGAAATGCTCATTCACTGGTAAGAACCAGTACGAGCTGTTTCCTTGACTGTTATGCTGAAAAACAGTCATATATCTTTTATTGCAAGTTAACCTTGTTATGATGTGCAAGTAGTGGATTGATTCCCAAGATTTGAAGTATGAAGCCTTTCGAAGACATTCGAAAGAAGAAGCTGTGCTCAAATTGAAGTATTAAAGGAAGATTCAAGTTCTTGAAGATTACATGAAGATTAGAAGAATTGCTCCTTAAAGTTTAAATTTATGAATCATGATAATATGCTCTGAGTGTGATTTTAATGGTAATAGTCTAAAGTGCTTTTAGTGTTGCTGAGTATGATATGAATTCTGGTACAAAGCTTGGAATAGAATCATAACACACTCATTTAAAGAACCAAGCTGGCGAACCAGTTATGTTCCTGAATGGAAAATTTGGCTGCGGTTTTGAAAAATGATTTTTTTAAAAATTTTTAAAAGGATATTTTGAAAAGATACTTGCTGCTGGAAATTTAGATGAATATGTGTATATTGCCTTTAAACCTTGGAGTATATATTTTGTTTCATTATTACTTAGGATAAAATCGAACAAGATAAATACTTTCCATAAATCTAATCTTGCCTTGTTTGGCAAGTATAGATTATGGAAACTAGGGTTTGAGTCAATTATACATATAAATAATCATCTATGCTTCCACATTCCATAACCCATCTCCACGGATAAAAAGAGCATAATATTTCTGCGAGAAAAACACAAAAGCACAAGATTATTACTTTGAGTACATCAACAAGAGCATTAGTCGAGCTTAATCATTCTCATACTTAGTTTTTTAAGAAGTCAACAAAAGAGAGAAAAAGTTGCTATTGTAAAAGGCAATTCAACAGAGGGGTTGAAATCCTGGTGAGTGTTTGTGAGTTCAAACACAAAGTTGACTTACGAGTGTGAAGTCGAGTGCACATTCAGAGTGAGTGTGGGTATGCTGGTTCTGGAGTAGGAACACGGCCAAAGTGAGCAAGTTCTTGTTTTTCGAGTAGATTAATAAAAGAACTGTGTGTTTTTTTTATTGTTTTACTATATTCCCTGCATGCAGGAACCAGCCCAACTGGTTCCTCATACCAAATTCCGAAAACAAAAGAGAGAAATTGGTAATCAATAACTATACTCAATTCACCCCCCCCCCCCCTCTTGGGATCACATAACCTTCAGTTACCTTCAACCTCATCACTCCAATTAATTCGTGTCTGAGGTTGCTTTGTGTGAATGGATTGAAGCCAATCCGAGAAATTTTGCAAGAAGAGCAGATCGATCCTGTAATTCCCGCACCCGTTGGAACGAGGCGTAACCACCTCGTTCAAGTCAGCGCAACCACCTGAGCTCTGCGATTCGCCATCACTCGCCACCGACTGCACTGTTGAGTGACATTTGAAGCTTGATGCAATCTCCCTCTATGCAACGTTCCTTCTGCCCTCGTATTCCGCGTCATGGCCGTCACTGAAAAAAGTGATCGGATCGAGAGCAGAAGGTACGTGAAGAATAGCAATTCGTCCAAATTCCTTTTTTCGATGTACATACAGTTCGTTTTCGAGAAACAACAGTAATTTTTGTTTAGACTTAATAGAGTAATTTTAAGTTCACTAACTGTCTGCATGTAAAGGAAGAAATTGCTCGAATTGAAACAAAAGCAACTTCACGTGATCCAGATTGGGCAAGATCGTTTTGGTTTTTATATTACTTCGAACGTGAAAACCAGCACCACTTCCTAAAAATCACTAAAAACAATAAGCGTGTTAAGCACTTGTATTGCACCTTCTACCCCACCGACCGCTCCTTGACTAGGGCCGGAGAGACACGAACTAAGAAGAAGAGACGCAACGCGGATGATAGAGAGGTCTGTCCAGATTTCGACGCCGCAACCACCCTATGCGTTCGGATTGAACTAAAAAACTCAAAATGCAATTAGAACTTCATATCAAAGCACAGAACTGAACCACGAATCTGCACCTTTTTTGTATAACCTTAACTAATCTCATGATACGTACCACTCTATTCTCCACTGCATAGATGAAAAAGTAGCAAAGGAATCCTAAGACATCACCAATGCAAGAAGAAGACGCTTAGATGAGTCCCGTCACATTAAGAAAAGATAGTATAGAAAAGTTCCATGAACTCAAAAGATGGACACAAGTGGGAGCGGAAAAGTCAGAACACAGAATGAAATTTAATTGGAATTACCAATAGAAGAACTGGAACAATAAACGATTTGAAATCAAACTATTCACAAAACACTTAGAGATAACACTAATGGCCCATAAATATCCCCTCCCTCTGT